>JABSTQ010004385.1:0-14693 GCA_013358835.2 Ixodes persulcatus
TTTTGGCGGGACGTCTGTTTTTGAGGTCCGCTTCTGCCGTCCCGTCTTTTTGTAACAATGAAGAACCATGTCCCGTTTTTGTCCCAATAAAGAACCATGTGAGTTAAAGCGAACCGCAACTATGTCTACTCGTTACAAGTATATTTTACAAAAATTACCGTAGTACTTACAAAAATTTACCAAGAGAGTAAGATTTAGAACTGTTCTTGCCCACAAACACTTATTTTCTCGCGAAGACGCGAGTGTAGAAATATTTCTTGAGCTACCGGATATAGCACTCATGTGTGATTGAACTTCACATATATATGTGGGAAGACTTTTACAACCGAGTCTTGCCGGATAAAGTCCTGCTTAGCAAACTTCAGTTGTCGGCAAAACACTCCCACACCAACGATGGACCCGAAGCAGGACCTTCCAAATGAGTGCATGCAGCTGAACCGTGAGTGTGACTGTTCCCTAGGCCCTGAGGCATTAGTGCAATATGGTAACGTTTTGAAATAAGAGCAGTTCTTTCATTAATTTTTTTCGACCAATCTATATCTTTAGTACCCCTTCTTCCACTGGCTGGGATGTCCCGTTTTCTACCTTGAGGAATAGGGTCACCCTAACTTTAAGGTTATATTATACAGGGTATGTTCAGCGAAATGCGGGCCAAATCGTTTGTGCCAAAACTATACATCGCACAAAAAAAAGTCTTGTGTTGTTTTGGTCCTGAGCCAGGGGCCTATTTAGAAAAATTAATACAAAGCAATGTTGCTAATAATGTGTATGTGGGCTGATTCTAGTGTTTTTTTTTTTCTTCCAATTACAGCATACACGGAGGGTATCTCCAAGGAGGAGGAGTGGATCCCCGCCCCTGCCCGTTTCGATCTGGATGAGCATCGTACCGGCGTGCGGTTGTGTATCACTACTGCGTGGTGCGCGTTAAAGACCTCAGGCTAGCGGTTGTACCGCGCTGGCTAAATTACTCATCTACAGCTGAGACAGCAGACGCTCACTGAGGCAAACTAACTTCCGACTGTATAAACATACACACAATTTGTTCTTTTTTTTGTGAAGGAGTGGGATTATGCAGAGGGGCTACTGGGTTTTTCTATGGGTACGAAGCTGTCCGAAGTAAGGTCAGAATGGAAAAAGCACCACCAAGTTCCGCCTGGTCCCAAACAGCCACAATAATGAACACGGAACTCAGAAAAATAGTAATACGAAGGACTTACGCAGGCAGCCACACTTTTTGAGTTCGCAATGACATTTGATTATGATCACAAATATTCCTGCTTTGCTCAAGGTCGCCTAGTTTACACACCATATTGGTGATCTTTAGCGCAGCAGGAATATTTTTTATCAGAATTAAACGTCATTGTTAACTGAACAAATGTGGCTGTCTGTCTAAGTCCTTCGTGTTTTTATTCTTTTTACTTCTGTGTTCATTATTTCATTTTTTTTCTCATGATTTAGTCCTTTGTGTTTTTGTTTCTTATGTGTTCATTATATTATTTTTAATTTTTATGAGGTTTTAGTTAAATATATGATGCCCTCGTCATTTTCTAGTCCGGGAAACAGTGGTGACCTCATCGTGTTCAAGGAGCAGTAATGACCTTTTCATCTTTTATTGCTTCCGGCGAACAACGGTGTCTGTGTGCGTGTGTGTGTGCGGCGTGTTAATCACACGGGATGATTTGGCGACCGAACGGAAAAACAAGGCCAGCGAGGAGCGACTGGGGGACTTTGAACATCACACGGTGCAAGAAAGGACTTCAACGACGAGGCTAGCAAGCAAGCCCTTGTCAAAACTGCTGTGCTCGACCGGAGAGTTGAATCAGAACTGTGACTCTGTGAGTAGGAATCAACGACTTTGGAACTTTCGTATAGTTTACAGCTTAATTGTTGCCTTCCGTTTGTTTTATTTTAATAGGTGTGTTTGTGCTATTACATTTTTAGTCTATTTTAATGGTTGTCCGTGCTATATTACAGTTTTGTTTCTTATAATTTTTTCTTGAACGGGGGAAGTACTTGTTTAGAGTTTTGGCGCTTTTATGTATAAAACTTTTTTTGCAAACCATATTCTCGGTCTGCTCCCTCGACAACCAATCCCGCCAAAGGGCTGTGACTTTCCGACGTCGAATGATATGTTACAATGTTTCCTAACTAGCGATCGCCTGCATTCTATCTTTGTAGCATACATGTTTGTCAAAATGACAAATTCCGATCCAGGCCAATAAAGATTAGTCAGTGGCCTATTCTGTAGATATATCTACGTAAACACACGCTTGGCAGTGTGGGATAGCAGTAAAATGTATATTTTGTGGATATTCATAGAAATGCATTATATGATCCCATGTCTGGACCTGGAAAGTATGGTACCTGCCCCATGGCAATAATTGTCATGTGATGCTAGAAGGAGCATCACTTGAAAATTGCTTTATATGGGGTGGGTACCCTATTTGCCAGGCCCAAACACGGGATCATATAAAGCAGTCTATATATGATATATAAGGAATTGGGCAGATATGGGTATATAAGGAATTGGGCAGATATGACTATATCCATCCAGATACGGCCTGATTATGCATATCGGGCCATATCTGCCCAATTCCTTATATATTCATATCTGTATTTTTTAATATAAGTCCATATATGACATTTTTGTAAGGGAAAGCATGTCCTGAGGCTGTCCTGTGCCTCTTTTTTTAGTGCCTTGATGAACTCGTTGGGGATATCATCTGCTCCTGTTTCCTTTCGGTTTCTCAGCCTTTTTATTTGCCTCTTCATTTCCATGCTCGTTATGGGGTCCATTATGAAGTGCTCCTGTCCTTTTTTACTCACAGTGGTTTTTGATCCACTGTCTGCCTCCTCTGGAATTTGCTTTAGAACTTGTTGTGTAAAGTATTCGGTTGGCCAGTGTTCTGCCTCTTTCTTGTCCTCTAGGTCTTTGCCATTTTTGTAGTATTGGTGCCTGGTCCGTTTTTCTACTCGATTGGGTCTCGCATTGAAGTATTTAGTTTCCAAAATTTTTTGCTAGCCTTTTTCTCTTCTTTTAGTATGTCTTCTTCCGTCTTCCTGCTGAACTGCTCTATTTTTGCAGCTCTCAGTGCCTTGACTTGTGCTTTTTGTTCTTCAAAGGATTCCCACAGGTATTCAACCCATGCTGGAGGATAGCCTTTACGCTGTGCCCACCTGTGCTCTTTCTTGATCTCTTGCCTCCTCCTGATTGCATCCTTTACTTCCTTGTCAAACCATGGTTTTCGGTTTTGTCGCCTTCCTTTCCTGGTTTTCCCTATACGTTTGTGTGTTCGCAGATTTTCAGATTGAACTGATAAGTTCTTCATATGCGTTCTCTGCTTGGATTTTGTTCTCCTGTTCTGATGCAAATTCATCTATCTTCTCTTCTGCTCCTAGCTTCCAGTGACTTTCCTGACTGTGCATCTTTGTTTCCTTTTTTTGTCTTTGATTGTTGGTGTTAAGTTTTATCAGGATTCTGTCGTGGTCACTGCCGCAGCTGTTTACCTTGCTCTCATTGATGTGCATGGAGTTAATTTTTATGTTCATTCTGTTTGCATTATTACTTATGAGCACAAAGTCAATTGCTGTCTGCTGATTTCTGCGGCTCCATGTTGCTGTTTCCTCACACTCTGGCTCCAGGTTAACTATCCTTAGGTCATGTTTCTTGACTAGTTTTCTCAGTCCTGCTGCTCCGCTTTCTCGACCATACAGCTCCAGTATATGGCAGTTGAAGTCCCCCACAATCATGATCGGCTCATTTTCAAAAGTTGTGCAGATATCCTTTGAGATGCACTCGTAAATGGAGGTATTCCACGCCTGGCCTTCTTTTGCCGTAGTCATATAGACTGTGCATATGTTTAGTTTTCTATTATTTTTTTCCTGATATGTCTCGTTGCATTAAACCTTTTTGTGTAGTATTATGAAGCCTACTCCTCCTCCCTTTTTTCCCTGCTTGCCCTGTTACTGCCTCTTCATTCCCATTCATTGTTTAGCTGGGGCCTCTCTTGTTCTCGCAGGTGGGTCTCGGTTACTGCATATATTTGAATTTCTTCCTTTTCTGCACTGTGTTGAATTTCCTCCCATTTTAGTCGACTTCCCCCTTGCATGTTGAGTACCCCGATTTTGACTGCCTCCGATCGTTTTCTCCTTTTACTTTGTCTTGTCCGGCTCGCCTCTTTTTGAGTACCTGGTTCTTGGGTGTGCCAATTTCCTGTATTGAGGGCTCTCCCATTTGGTCCACAATGGTGTTCCCTGGTCTTGTTCCCACCTCTGCCCCCCATGGAATGGGCAACTCCTGCCCTGGCTGTCCCAGGGGGCTGCATGGTCTGATCTCTGACCCATCCCTATGGCTTGCCATCCTGGCCTTCTGTATGGCAACTTCAAATGTCCCTTTTTTTCCTATTGGGCCCGCTCTCTTCCCTGTGGTGCGTTGTTGGGAGTGCTCCCGTCCTTCCCACCTGCGACTTCCTGGTCATAGTCTCTGTCGGGTCTCGTTTGCCTCTGGCTAAAAAAGCCCGTGTGCGCTTGGCCAGTTGTCCACCCACCGCCTCGCTGGCTGCTTCGGTTTAGTATTCGATATTGAACGGATATTTTATTTTCTCCTTCGTCCAACGCAAATCCACCAGCTCCAGGTTTTCTGGTCCCTTGGCACACAGTGTTTTAGGCGGTCATTGTTCTCCCTGAGTTTTTCCAGTGTGGCCTTGCCCATGGCTGTGATCTCAGGTTGCGTACAGATGTGAAGGGCCGCTCTGGGGAGCTCGGTTGCCATTTGCTCGATTGTCTTGATGGTCTCGTCGAGGGACTTCAAGTTAAGGCAGTCATTGAGCCCAGCGTAAACTATAACCATTGTGGAGTCATCTGGCTTTGCACCCTCACCTCCTTCACACCCTATCCAGGGAGAGGAATTACCTGCACCCTCTCATTCCTAGAAACCTTTCGTTGGTAGTTACGCTTAAAGCGGTTTACATTGGAGTCGCCCACCACCATCACCCGTCGTCTGTTCCCTGGTGTGGGTGTTTCAGGCATTTCCTTGTTTTTTTTTCGGTGGGTGTTTCCCTTCCCTGCAAGGCAAATGATCTGTCCTGTTCTCCTGATGCTCTTGGGTTGCCAAATCCCATTTGCTGTCCTCTCTGCTCTTTTTGTTTGAGGTCTTCCAGGAGCTTCGTCAATTGAGAGATCCGTTTTTTCAAGTCCTGTGTTTCCGTCAACGTTGTGTGCTCCCTGGTTGTCATTCTTGTCACCAACTCATGGTGCATGGCCTCTAACGCGTTCCCAAACGTCTGGTTCAGTTCTCGCGTGTGCCTCTTCATGGCCTCTTCCGCTCTCTGCTCCAGCTTCTGCTCCGGCATCGCAATTCGCATGCACGGTCTGCATTTGTAGCTCTCAGCCTCGCCATCATCCTCTTTCCGTCCCACCTGTTCAGTGAGGGGGCATCTTGCGCACTCGCTGCACACCGTGATCAACGCCGACCACGGCTGTTCCTCAGTTCCCATGTCTGCGTGTTCTCTGAGCAGACTAATCAAAAGTTTTCCGTCCCTCTCTCACCAGCTGGTTGTCTGGCCGTTCCGTGGTTCCCGGCCTCAGTATCGCGGTCAGAGCTGTGGTTGTCCTTTTATAGTTCCGTCTCCGAGGCTCCGCCTCGTCGTCCGGCGCATAATGGTGGTCGATGCACGCTTCCACTATCACTCCCTCGCACAGACACAAGCACAAACAAGACAGACCTAAACAAGACACCAATTTAAACTCATTAAACTCGGCAGGGTCTCGTTGGCCGAGAGAGGTCGCAATTGCACGGGAGACGGGGGGCGCCCAGAAAAAACAATACACGCGGACTTGCCGGACGGTACTGACTCACCGCGACACTAGCTATGGTTTTGCCGGACGGTACTGCCCAACCGCGACACTACCTATGGTTTGTTTGCCAAGAAAGACAAAAAAGCACAAGCTTGGTTTACACAGTTTATTATATAGAAACTTACAACACCAGCACAGGCCACTTAATGATAGAGATATGGTGTTGAAAGCTTAGTGAAAGGAGGTTAGAACAACTATATTCACTCACTGAATACTCTCAACCCGAGGCACATTTACGCATTTACCTTGAACTTCTCACGTTGAGCGCTCGTACAGTAAAAGCTCATTAATTTAAATTGCACGGGGATGCAAACAAAAAATCTGAATTAAACAAAATTCGAATTAACGAAAAACGAAAAAAAAGGCCGCTTCTGCACATAAAACGCTCGGAATGGCAGACCTTTATTATCCAAATTAGTCAGTGATCATCAACTGCTTCTTTTCTTGGAAAGTTATGGTCATTAGCACATTTTCGAGGAAGCGCACCAACCGCAAGGCATTTTCGCCCTCTTCAAAGCTGAAGAAAAGACGCGCGACATTCAATGCATCCATGACCTCCGGCGCAGATGGCCGAATCGGAGCTTCCTCCACCTCCACTTCTTCCTCCTCGTCATCGACGTCGTTCTCCGCTTCCGCGACGGGTTCGCCAACTACTTGAGCGATGATGTCTTCGTCTGTCATAGCGCCACAGATCACCGCGCTACTGTCTGCAACGACGTAATCGGCAAAACTCACGTCCTGCAGCAGATCACGCATGCCCCCAAAAACAACCTCACACTCTCCGGTGTTGCCGCCGCCAGCCGCCTCCGTACCCAAGACACTAAAACCAGTGACGGAAACAGTTCGCAATTGTTGCGGCGGTGACTTGATCCCATGCGCGAACCAGCATGTGCATAGCACTGAGGAGCGTCACGTTATAAGTCTGGTTCCCTTTGGCCGCGCAAAGAACCCTTCGTTCCAGCATGGGACGTCTTGAGAAGGACTTGATGTTCTTGATCACACCCTGGTCTATCGGCTGGAGTGCTGCAGTCGTGTTGGGTGGAAGAAACACTAGTTTAGTCGCCTTCAGCTCCACGTTGACCTTGTGCCCTGAGCAGTTGTCTACGATAAGCAGAATTTGTCGGCTGCTCAATTCAAACTTTCTGTCCAGCTTCCTAAGCCACTTCTTAAACAACTCGCCAGTCATCCATGCCTTTCTGTTGGCTTCGTAGTCCGTTGGCAGTGTGCGAATGTTCTTGAAACACCGAGGCTTCATTGACTTTCCTAATACAAGCAGGGGAAGCTTCTCCGTTCCATTCATGTTTGCCCCGACCAAGACGGTGACACTCTCTTTACTTCGCTTACCTCCTGCGCAGTTGTCTCCTTTGTGCGTGATCTGCGTTATCGTTTTGTCCGTCAAGAGTTAAAAAAATAGAGCGGTCTCATCCGCGTTGAAGATGTCCCGTGGCGTGTAGCTCTCCAGGTAGCCTTGCAGGGATCCATTTCGCCACATTGCGCAAGTTTCCATGCTCACGTTTTTACCTTCACCAGACACGATACGGAAGACGAGGTCGTGCCTCTGACGGAAGCAATGGAACCATCCCTCAGACGCGACGAAGTCGTGGTGTTTCAAATGTAGTGCGAACTCGGCTGCCTTCGCCATGATGATGGGGCCGCTGAGAGGAAGATCTTGGCTTCTCATCTCTTTAACCCACGTGATGAGCGCCTTCTCCAAATCCGGGTGTCCCTCTAAGCGTTTTGGCGTGATACTTTCCTCAGGCCAGTGTACCCGATGACGACATCGCCGTCTCAAATCGCGCAGCACGTAGCCCAGTCGTACGGCCAACACCAGTCACCAGCTCAGTCACCAGCACAAACGAATCGGCGATCGCGCAACAGCTCGAACAGAGTAGGCCCGGATCAACGAGTCACGGAAACAGAAACGCAGAACTGGTAATGCGGAGAACAAAGGGACGCGAAGGGCTTCGAAAGGCGCGAAAGAAACCACTCTGAGTGCCCCTATTGGTCTCTCGAACGCCTGGCGATGTTGTTTCAAATATCCATGTGCGCATTCCTATTGGCCCGCAGCGGATACCGGCGACGCTGTCGTGTTTCCTGCAACGCGCCTGCCGCGTTTAGGAACGCGCAGCGACGCGGCTCCTGCCGCGGCGCCTGTCGCTTGACCGGGAAAGCTCCACGCATGGCGGCGCACGGTTTGAATTATCGGTGCGGGAAACGATTCGAGCGTGAATTAACGGGTTGTTTTACACATCCACCTCTACGCAGCGTGACCGGACCATGGCGACTGGTTCGAAGTATCCAAAAGTTTGAATTAATGAGTTGTGAATCAACGCGCTTTCACTGTAACAATATTTGACCCCATCAATCACAGGTGGTACTGCGGGGCCATGCATGTCTTTGCATTTGAATGTCCACCGTAAAATTTATAATAGTATGCGTTATAAGACAAGTGCTGGATTGTTTCGAGAGTTAAAGATTAAAACAGCGCAAGGTGGTGGTGGTGAAAACTTTATTACAAATAAAGGAGCCTTAAAATTGCAATCTAAGTGTGGGTTGGCTCGTGGTCGCGGGAAATGGCCGGCAACTGGTGTCGCGCGGCGACTTCTAGGGCCCAGTCCACCAGCTGTTTTTGGACAGCTGGGTCGGAGCTGGTTACCGCAACCTCCCATCTCTCGAGCTCAGTGAGTAGCCATTCAGATGGTGGCTGTAGCTCGGAGCATTTATAGAATATATGATGGAAATCCGCTTTAGGGGCGTCGCAGAGGGTGCATTCAGGCGAGAACAGACCCGGGTGGATAATGGCGAGGTGGGCAGGGGAGAGGAAAGTTCGTGACTGTAACTGGCGCCATGTTACCTGTTCAAGTTTGGTAAGAGATTTATCGGGGGGTGGGTAGTAGAGGCGCTGTTCGCGATAATGGAGCGAGATCTCGTGGTAAGAAACCATTCTGTCCCGGGCGCATCCTGGCTCTAGTGTCCGCCCTGCTCGGTCGACGTAAGCTCGAGCGATGGTATGGGCGGCTTCGTTGCCTGGGTGTCCGGCGTGTGCGGGGACCCATATTATTTGGATGGGCCTTGGTGGGGCTGGATTAGCAGAAAGAAGTCTGAACGCGGGTGTATGAATTTGACCTTTGGCGAAATTGCGGATGGCAGTTTTTGAGTCGCTGAAGATGAGTGTGGCAGTGGTTGAGGAGATCGCGAGCGCGATAGCCGCCTCTTCCGCTTCTTGGGAGGTGTCCGTCAGTATTGAACCGGAAGCTATTGGGAGGAGACTTATGTTAACTACGCTGAGGGCGTAGGCCGACTTGGAGGGGTATTCGGCTGCGTCGACGCAGACTGCCTCTTGTTGATGGCCATAGTGTTTATATAAAGCTTTGGCTCGTGCGTTCCGTCTAGCTTGGTGGTGGGTTGGGTGCATATTCTTGGGGAGTGAGTGGACTGAGAGCATGCGTTGTATGGCTCCGGGGATGCAGTGTGTAGGTCTAAGGGAGTTGGTAGGGTTCAGGCGGAGCTTTTGGAGGATGCTGCGTCCTGTAAGTGTGGTTGAAAGGCGTTCTAGCTGTTCTTTTCTGTGTGCCTCTTTCAGCTCATCTAGTGTGTTGTGTATGCCCATCAAGAGCAGTCTCTTGTTGGATGTGTGCCTTGGGAGGTTGAGCGCAGTCTTGTAGGCTTGTGGTATTAAAGTGTTGACTTTCTCTTCTTCTGCTCGGGAGAGGTAGAGATAGGGTAACGAGTCAACTATGCGGCTGATTACGAAAGCTTGTATGAGACGGTGCCTCTGTGATGCCTCTGTGGCGATTCGCAATCCTTCGGATGAGCCGCATAGTTTGATGCACTGTGGTGGTGAGTTTGTTAAGCGTGGCAGTATTCTTGCCATTACTTTGTATTATGATTCCGAGAATTCGAACCTTCTGCGCTTCCGGTATAGGTGTGCCCTCCAGTGTAACTTGAATGTTGGGTGGGGGAATAAGGTCCGTGCGGCATCGGGGCGGTCGGAGGATGAGGAGCTCAGACTTTGTGGGTGAGCATGCGAGCCCAACTTTAGCGGCGTAGTGCGCCACTGCGTTGGCCCCAGCCTGTAATGTTTCTTCTATGGTTCCGGCATTACCTGTGGTTGTCCACAGTGTAATCTCGTCTGCATAGAGGGAGTGCAAGAGGTTTGGATTGTTGGATAAACCGCGTGCCATTGGTATAAGTGTGATATTGAAAAGAAGTGGGGAGCGAACTGACCCTTGTGGGGTGCCTCGACTGCCAAGTGTGAAGGCGGGGGTAGAAAGGGAGCCGAAGCTCAGTTCCGAAGTGCGATGTTTGAGGAAAGCTGAGACGTAATTGAAAGTACGTGAACCTACATCTAAAGCCGATAATGCCTTTAGGATGGCGGAGTGCTCTACATTATCGAAGGCTTTGGTGAGGTCTAGGGATAATATAGCCCTGGTGCGCTTCCCATTTCGTGGATGCAAAGCATCCTCCGAAATTTGAAGCATTACATCCTGTGTGGACAGATGATTGCGAAAGCCAATCATCGTGTCAGGGAAAAGGTCGTGTTCGTCCATGTGGTTCAGGAGGCGTCTCAGGACCACGTGTTCGAATAGCTTTCCAAGACAGGATGTTAGAGAGATAGGTCTCAGATTCTTTATATCGAGTGGTTTCCCTGGCTTTGGAATGAATGTCATGCGGGCGTGCGTCCATTGTTCTGGGAGCGCGCCCGCTTGCCAGCACTCGTTGAAGAGATCTGTGACCGCGAGGATTGAATGTTCGTCAAGGTTTCTGAGCATTTTATTGGTAATTCTGTCTGCTCCCGGGGCCGAGGTGGTGCAGAGTTTTTGCTTTGCGGCTCGGACCTCCCATGGGGAGATGTCTTCATCCAGGAGGGGATTCGGGCTGCCGGTGTATGGAGGGAGAGGGGTGGGTGGAGTGGTGGTTAGGAATTGTGTCTTGAGAGCGTCTAGCAGCTCGTTGTCTTGTAGAGGGAGTTGGTGTAGAATACGGTTTACGTTTTTGCGTTGCTGAGCTTTCGTGTGTTCGGGGTCTAACAGGCTTCGAAGGAAGTTCCAGGTGTCTTTTAGACCCAAATTGCCAAATTGCCGCTCATGCGGTCACATAGCTGCCCCCAATGTTGGTGTGTCAGCTGGCTCGCGTGGGCTTCAATCTCTTTGACTAGTGCTGCTATGCGTTGTTTCAAGGTGCGGTTATGTTTGTTGGCTAGCCACCGTTTGTGCATGCTGGCGTGTGCTTCCCAGAGATGTAAGAGGCGGCTGTCTGCCACATCTGCTTCTGGGGTGTCTGGGATCGTGGACGTGGCAAGTGCCATGTCTTGCGTCAGTGCTTTTGTCCAAGCATCGAGGTTGGTGATGGTTTCTGGGGCGTTGTTTCGGATCTGCCGAAACTTGTCCCAGTCCACTACCTCGAGTTTTCGCTTTTTGGCCGGGGCCAGGGAGGATAGGGAGACTTCCGTGTTGATAGTGTAATGGTTGCTACCTAGGGATTGTGCTGTGTTTGTCCATGTGCATGTGCTGATGTTTTAGGAAAGGGTGAGATCGGGACTTGCGTTGTGTTGTACGCTGGTACCAATCCGTGTCGGATAGTTGGTGTCGTTGAGGAGTGTGAGCCCCTTGTTTTGGATAAAGGTCCAAACAGAGGTGCCCTTTCTGCAATTCTTGCGATAGCCCCAGCTAGTGTGGTTCGCATTGAAGTCTCCCACCACAAGCAGGGGGCGGCCACTACTTATGATGAGGGCCTTTCGCATTGCAGCAATGACGGGGGCGGGAGGGTCCTTGGGTGGGCTATATATGTTAAGTATGAAAAAGCTTTTGTCCTTCCTGTTGCGGGGGAGAAGTTCTATTAAGAGGCCGTCTGCGTCGGGCACATCTAGAGGGTGTTCTAGCGCTGTGTAATTCCGATGTACAAGGGTTGCAATTCGTGTTCGTTGCATCCTGGAGGGTTCATGTGCCGTATAGTTACAAAGTTTGGTAGCGCAGAGTGTTTCCTGCAACGCTATGACTGTCGGTAGCTCCGCGTTAGGGAAGGTTTGTAGGTGCAACTGCAGATTGCTTCGTTTGGCGCGGAAGCTCCTGCAGTTCCACTGCCACACTCTAATGTTGTGTATGTGCTTAGCCATGTTGAGGTTGTAGTGGGGGATTGGAGGGGAGTTGGCCTTGGGGTGTGTGTGGGAGTGCTACGTTGAGGTGCGTTCTGAGAAGGGCGATGGCGGCTTCTTGCGTGCTTTGTCGTTCTCCTAGTGCGTCAAGGCGGGTGGAGATATTGCTCATCCAGGCTGTCGTATCCGTGCGGATGGCAGTTAGACCCTGCTCGATGCGTTCTACAGCTAGAGGCAGGACGGCCGTTTGTTCTGCCATGTTGGTCGGTTCAGATTCAGAATCTCTCTGTGCTTTCCGCTTTGAGGTGGGGTTTCGAACAGGTGACGCTGCGCGTGAGGAGGAGATTGATGGAGGGGAGGGGGAGGAGAGTTTGGGTGGGGGAGGGCGTTGCTGCGCTGGTTGCGCTGGGGGGGGGGGGGGGGGGGGGCGTTTGGGGTTGTTCTTGCCCGAGGAGTGCTTTCACTTCTTGTCTGAGGTCGGCGATTTCTAAACTTTGGAGGTGAATTTGGGCTCGGAGCTCTGCATTTTCTTTCTCGAGAGGTGAGGGTTTAGGTCTCCAGCTCACCTGTTTATCGGCGGGCTGTGTCTTTGATCCCGGTAGTGGCGGGAAGGGGGATCCCTACTGAAAAAACCCGTATAAATATTCATACGGGTTGACCAGTTTAATTCATACGGTGTTATGGGCATACGGGAACCAGTATACAAACTGGTCTCCCCGAATGTGAACTGGTCTCCCCGTAAGCGAACTGGTCTCCCCGTAAGCGAACTGGTCTTCCCGTATGTGAACTGGTCTCCCGTATGTGAACTGGTCTCCCCGTATGTAAACTGGTCTCCCCGTATGTGAACTGGTCTCCCCGTATGTGAACTGGTCTCCCCGTATAGATATGGGGACCTGTCATACGTGGGATTAATCCATTTGCGCCTAGGGACATTAAGACAGATCTAACCACCCAGTTTTGCCACGCCACCACTACCGTAATTTAATCCGGGAACTGAAGTCGTTTTGGATGCGCCATAGCCTAGCTGCTGTGGGTGTACACAAGCAGCGCATGAACCAGCACAAGCCGTCTCGTGCACTAGCACCTGGCCCTGTGACCTACAAGCGTGTGCAGAACAGCCGGTGAGATGAGTCTATTGATACGGATTGACCCATGTGAATGTGGGAAAAGGGACCTATGTTTGTCATGCAAAGAAAGAGCATGAGGCGGGTCATTTCAGGATAATGGTTCTATTGAAAAAAATACATGCCGAAGCTTGATTACTAAGCTAGTGAAGCTTAAAACTCAAGCTTCTTATTTATGTCTTGGAGTAGCTCACTGAGGTAGTGATTAATCAGAGAGATCCTCTTGGATGGACACTTCTCCTTTGGGTTCCTGTCCACATACTTGTGAAAGGCATCTGAAAAAGAAAAATATACCAATCAGTCGTGCACTGCTCCTTTGTCTGCCCTCAAAGTTTATACAAAAAAGTATATTTATTTGCTGTAGTTATGAACAAAGCTATTACACATTAAGTTTTGCTTTGCTTATGACATGAACGTGCCCTCATTAATTGCTTTTAGCCCCTTATTGTATGCTCGTGACAAATCTTTGAAAACACTGAGCAAATGCCCTTCTAAAACATGCACTGACTGCAAGCTCTTAGAAAATTAATTTCCTACCCTCAAAGCCGTAGGTCATGCTGGATGACAGGGTGATTTACCTACAACTTGTACTGGTAACCACATAATATAAATACCTCCTATAAAGCACCCCCCTTCATGAAGCTTGGCATGTGCATTAAGGGGACATGCTCCTGGAGAATATTTTCTTTTTTTATTTTCGAAGCTAGGAGGTTGAAATTTGCACAGTTAGTACATATTGAGCTCCTCTTGTCATATATGTAGTCAGTTTTCTGATACCTGCCTTGGTGAAATATCTGTCGCTGTATGAAGGCATATAAAATGCCTTTGTTGTGCACCCCTTTTCTCTGAAATTTACATATAAAAGAGCATTTTAAAATAGCCTGGTTGCTTCCTTGTGAACAGCTAACTGTGCAAATTCACAAAAAAAAAAATCTATGCCTCAAGAGAAAATAAAAAATTGTGAACTATCGAGTCATCAATTTTTTAGTTTCACTTTGTTTTATAATTCTCAAAAATTCAGTGGTGCCAATCGCATAACTAGCAAGATTCGCCCACTCTAAACATCACCAGGAACACCAGTGCAAAATTTGGTTGCGATACAGTAACCGCAAACGGTGAAAATTGTGTGCACAAACTCCGAAAACGGGCAAAAATACCAATTTGAGAAACGCAAACGAACGTTTAGATTTATGTGCCATACCTAAATTCTCACTCGAACCATACAAAACTTGGTGGTAATATAGTTATAAATATCACAGCCTGGACCCCCAAACTAGAATTCCCCCACTGCATAGCACAGCTCCAGAAAAGATGCCAGTCCTTTTCGCGTAGCGACCGATTCCTGGACGGCGAGTTTGCACCTGCCGCAAGTTGAGCATGCCGCGCCACTGACGAGAGCTTTCATCTCGCCGATCTCGCACATCACAGTACTTGCACGCTCATCTGCAGCTTTCTCTCCGTTTTGAAACATCCCGATCTTCTTTTCCTATACACTAACTAACTCGTCAGTGCTGCCAATGAAACTCCGGCGATCAGACTCGGAAGCATCGCTCCGACCGAGGTTAGGGTTAGCTGCTGCGGATGAACTTTTCTTCTTTGAAGTTTTCCGCTTGCCCTTT
>JABSTQ010004386.1:0-24444 GCA_013358835.2 Ixodes persulcatus
TAATTCACGACTGGCGCCTATATAGACCAACACGCGTCCCCTGACGTCACGCAGCTGCGTGGCGCTGTCGACGGCACTGCGCTGATGCGCTTGCTCGCGTGCGCTTCACTCCACGCGAATTGTGGTTTCTGCGCACGCGCAGTGCCACACCTGGTGTGGGCAAACGCGGGCTTGTTTGTAAACAGCGAGTCGGTCTATACTTCGTTTCAGCTTAAGTCCAGACACAGCCGACCCCTCGACCTAATGGGGACCAATGAAGCAAGGTCAAAAGCGGAAGTAACTGAGCATTTCTTTGTCTACGATTGGTTCAGCGATGATAGAACACGTACAGCTCGTAACGCGTTACCGCCAACAATGTTTCAAGCCCAAGGTAAAAAAAATTATAGGTAAAAAATTATATTTAAAAATATATATATACGCAGGACCGGAGGTGTTACCCAAAAGCTGGCGCCAGTGTGAGAGCGGCTAGAGATATCAATTTATTTCACCCTTAACAGGCAGTGCTTTACATTAAAAAGGAACAGTGAACCACAACAAAAAAAAAAAAATAATAGGTAGAAGGCATTCACTAATCAATGTGCACTATTACCAATATTCATCTACAAAAAAAAAAAAAAGAAGAAACGAACGCCAGACGTAAATTCCTACCGGAAGGCCCGTTGTACCGTATCAGATGGGGAAAATGTTTCCCTAAAACTCACTCATATGTCTGCTGCAAACAACGCCGTACCTTTTGCGTGATCTGGGAACAGTGGGACGATGCAGCTTTCTACGGGTATGGACAGACAGGGGATCCTCGATATAAACGGCCCGCCCAAAAGGTCAGACACCCATTAAAATGCCGCTAGGGAGCGCGACATAAAAATAAAAAAAAGGAACACGCCGAAGTGTTTGGCGTGTCCCCTTTTTCTGTTTTGTACAGTGCTTCGTCGCCTCCGATTTTTAATATGTCAAACTTCAACCAGGTCCTTCCCATGCTTTTTTTTTTTTTTTTTTTACAGTTTTGAACAAGCGCTTAAGATGGCGTGATCGTTCCACGCGTGTCTTCTTCGTTGTTATTATATCTGAGAATCTTTCCTCATTTTATTCTTAGTCGTCGATTCCTTGATAGATTACAGAGTATCGCGGAAAATGTTTTTTTTTTTTTTTTTTTTTTTTTTTGCAGGAAACGGTTACTAAGAGTTTCGCAGACTCACGAATTCCAAGTTTTTGCTTGACTCTAACCGCGTGGGTCTCAAAAACGACTAGTGTAACTAAAAAAAAGGTAAACAAAACTCGAAAATCACTGTCAAAACTTGTATTTTTCATGATGTGATTCAGCTGTACCAACTATGACTCACATAAACAAATAAACAACCATTTTTATTCATTTGTTTTTATCCGAGGATTGCTCCCCAGGTAGAGTTCCTATTCTTAATACTTCATTTTATGTTCATACTCACTCTTAGAAACAATCGAAACAGAAGAGAATGAAGAAGCTGCTCCCTATGACAAACTAGATATGGAAGGGCATGTTTCCGGTTGCTGTAGACTTCTTTTGCGTGCATCGGAATTCTTAGAGTTGGGCACGTAAATTCCGCGAAATAACGGTCACACAAAAGTATTTCATAAAAAATGTATGTCCTCTTCTCAAAATAAATAAAAAAAATGAAACGAAAAAGACAATGGTGTTGTAACCGCACACTTTCCCAGTAACATTTTTTTTTTATTTTTTTTACGATACATTTACGTTAAGTTGAAGAGTAAAAGGTTGTTTCGCATTACTTTGACTGACCGTTCGGAAAGCAATGCTTTTATGAGTACGGCGAACCTTCAAAATCCCGCGTACAATGATATATATATTTTTTTATTATTTACTCTTCGTGAGTGAAACAATTAAAGAAAATGTGATATTGCGTAATGTTTTACTGTCTTTTTCCG
Organism: Ixodes persulcatus; assembly: GCA_013358835.2. Lineage (NCBI taxonomy): Eukaryota > Metazoa > Arthropoda > Arachnida > Ixodida > Ixodidae > Ixodes > Ixodes persulcatus. Next base: position 1,921 of record JABSTQ010004386.1, read on the forward strand.
AAGTCTTTCACGCTTGGTATAGAATTACGCGGCAGTCCCACTGCGCACACAAAGCATAGAAAAGGCACTGTGTTCCCTGCTGACCTGATGACGCCATTATCTGCCGACGCACTTCAAGCATCTTGGAAGTATGTATACGCTTCGGATAAGTCTACAGACTGCCTTTTTGTTTCGTTTTTACGATGTATTACGAGCAGTGTTATCCGCGTGTTTATAGGATCTATATTCGTCTCACTTCCTGTACACTGTAACATGGGGAACACGTTCGGCAATTCTAAGAGCAATGTTTGCACATTTGTCCGAATAAGCCGTACAACTCCAACGATCATCATCGACCACGTCTTAGCTATGTTCCTGATGACGACAAAAAAAAAGTTGCAACGCTTGACACTGTTATTCTTACCATACGTTAAAACATTAATAGAAGGTTTCCGGAGTGTTGTTCGGGTGTAAAATACATTGATAAGGCTCTATCGCTTTAGTAGAGAAAATAGTGTTCACGCGCAAGCGATGCCTTTAAGGGTTACTCTGGCGATTTTTTGAGCTACCTCAACTAACAATATTTTCTGACTCCCCGGCCTTTACCCTTTACGGTATTCTATTTAGTATCGCGAAATTCATAACATTTATTGTGAAATCGCCAAAATGAAAATGATGCCAAAACCAACATTCAAATCTACCCGCACTTTTCACTGCCGTGACGTCAGTGGCAGGCAGGCTTGCCAGTCGAGCAAGCAGTCTAGAAAATAGACTAGGCCAATCATTTGTTCCATGCTGGAGCGCAGGTATTGAAGCGAGCTTCCAAAGCATTCATTTGACAACATGAAACTGCTTGTGATCAGTTGGGAACAAAATCTACAGTTCAAAAAGTGAACCCCTGCCTTCCATTGACGTCACTTTTAAGTTGTTGCCAGTAGAGACTTTCAGTTTGAAAAACACGGTGAGGACCAAAATTGTAAATTCAATAGCATCGCCAAAAAAATTTTGACCTAATATTTGGGATATTATTTTAGCGATGTTGGTTGGCGAGATTTGCAAAATTTCAAGCAAATCGGGGACCATATGAAGAAGTCACCGGAGTACCCCTTTACATTCCAGAGGAAAAAAAAAAAGATAATGCCGGCGACCTTTTTTTTTTTTTTTAAAGAAAAAGTCACATATTGCATAGAATTGAAGACTTGAGAAGAAATTATTTCTCCTTGATTAGAACATATTAAAGTCATTTTCGGGGAGCGAAAACGATACTATTGGCGATTTCTGCAAAATCGACGACACCTGACGGCTATAAAAGAAAGCGGTCGCGGCAGGTTGGCTCGTCAGCTTTCTCGAGCAAATCAGATATTCACAGCGCTTGGCAGTCTAAAGACGAAGCCGTGAAAGGGGGTTCGAAATCTCGTGGGGAAAAATCACCAATAGTCGATGACGTCTTAAAAACAGAAGTTCCACCTCCAGCACGCGCTTGTTGCCTTTCACCGGGCTTTGTCAATGTGATCGACGAAGTGTTATCAAAGGCATAAAGCTCGCGCTCGAGCAGACTTGTACGTAACGCGTTACAAGTAATAAATTCATGGGCGTACCAACCGGGGGGAGGGGGGGGGGGGGGCAAGCGTTTGCCCCCCCCCCCCCCGAGCTCTCAGAGTGGGGGGGAAAGGCATATGTTTTGCCCCCCCCCCCCCCCCCTGAAACAGCTGCCTTTGGGCAGGGCAAACACTGGCCGGCGGCGCCCAAGGGATACCAAGGGCACCGCCCCTCCGGCCTTGGGTGGGGGGTCTGGTTTGCCCTTCTACTCAAAAACAAGTTGGTACGCCACTGAATGAATTACTTGTAATCGATTACAATTTGTTGTAATGTAACGCTTCAATCACTCCCTTTAAGTAGTAACGATCATTGTAATTCAATTACGTTTTTGGTGTAATTGATTACAAAATTACCCGTTACAAGTTTTCTCAATTCTTTTTTCTTTTTTTTTTTTTGCGAGAGCGTTTAGATGTGCTGGAGTCACTCAGCTCTGAACAAAAATGGTCAATACTTTTTTTTTCGAGAGCACTAAGCATGTGAACTCGAGGATTAGTAGGCCACTTCGCTAAGCTTCGTTTCCTGGGTAAATTGTTTTTGGTGCACCGGAGACTACGTTCGGGTATGAAAAATGACCTTATCCAGCCTCCTGTGAGTAATGTATATAAACACCGTTCGTTTTATTTATTTATTTTACTGTGAGGGATAGCGCGGCACCGAAAGGGCCCGTCCCGCGGGTGCGCGGGGGAACAGGAGTGAAGAGGAAGAAGCGGCAGTGAGAGCGAACGTACGCGGGACTGGCTGCAGGTGACTCGAACGGTTTCGGAAGTCTCGTTGTGTGGATCGATTACATACCGATCGAGTACATAACAAGTGGGGGCTCGTCCGTTGCTTAAAATGAACCAACCGTCGGTGTTCGTGCCACCGGAGCTTCTTCAGACACTGTTGCAACAAACAGACGGGACACCGCTACAGCGGGAGAAGATGGCAGCCCACGTTCGTGAGCTTTTGTTGGCTACTCCGATACAAGCCCCAGGAGAGGACGCGGCGCCCTTCGTCGCTTCGGCTGTCACTGAGGCCAGCACAACGGATGACTAGGACTCGACGCGCCCACGGCTGGTCCCCGTTCAGCCCCCGAAGTTCATCGGTTTCGGAGACTTGCAGTTGCCAGATGAGGTCCTGGACCACCTGGAAAACTTTTGCCTCGTTCACGGCGTGAAACTCGAGGACCGGCTCAGCTGGGTCGTACCTGCAGCTCTCCAGGGAAGCGCGAAACTGTGGTTTCGGTTCACAGAGGCCTTCGCCGACTGGTCAACGTTTGCTACCGCTTTCCGAAAGGAGTTCGCACCCTGAGGCTCCGAACTCAACACCCTGAAGAGAACCTGAAAGAGTTCATTTATGTTATAGCCCCGTACTATGACAGGATCGGCGACGATGTGACCGAGGCCGGAAAAGTCGAACGGGTTTTGGAGCAAATGCACCCTCAGTTCCAAGACTTCTGCGCAGGTAAGACCTTTGCGAGCCTGAAAGAGTTTCCGCAGGCAGCGGATGGGTTAATGAAAAGAGTATGGCGGCGGGTGCAGTATGTTCTCCCGCCACAGCCCACCAACCAAGTTGCGCGGGACCTGGCCTTCTACAGCAAGAGTGTAACGACTCATGCACCTGCTCAAAGTGCTGCGATGGCATGTATTGTTCGCGGGACGTTATGCCTTGAGATGCTAGCTCTTCCGAAAACACGGCAGAGGTAAAAGCTCTACCTCGATCAGTTATGATCATCCGTGGCACTCTGTGTCGCAGGAGAAGTTGGGTTCTAAGGAACCGCACCACTTCTTCGGTTGAGGTACTGGCCACGGGGCATAACTCTACCCATTTGGTAAGATGATCTACCGCCACTAGAATAAAGCGGTTGCCGTCTGATGTACGTGGAAAAAGCCCGAGATGGTCGATTCCCCACACCTCGAATGGAGCCTCAGGTGGTGGTATGGGGTGAAGTTCACATGGCTTGCTTGTGTTTGGTGACTTGCGTTGCTGACATTGTGAGCAAGAGGCTACGTAGCTTGCCACGTCCTTTCGAAGCCCGGGCCACCAGTACCTTTCTAATATCTTCTGGAAAGTTTTGTCACGGCCTAGATGCCCCGCCGTAGGGTCGTCATGACAAAGATGCAGTACCGCTCCGCGTAGTGTAGATGGGACAACTGGCACCCAATGTTTAGTGCTGGAACTGCGATGGCAAAGTAACCCGGCGCGAATCTAGTACGCTTTACGTAGGCGATTAGTCGCAGGTGGTACGTCAGTCGTTTGAAGTCGAGACATGATGTCCTAGATTTCACAATCTTGTTCCTGGCCTGCGTTCAAATTAAATGTAGACGCACAAAAGCAAGCATCGTGGTCAGGAGAATCCGGTATGTCCTTCATCGGATGACGAGATAGAAAGTCTGCATCTTGGTGTTCTTTGCCACTCCGATGAACAATTGTGAAGTTATGTTCTTGAAGCAAAATCGACCAACGAGCCAGTTTGCTTTGGAGCCATGTCAAGGCTGAGTTATCGGTCACAACTGTGAAGTGTCGTCCGTAGAGATATGGCCGGAAGTGTTGCACTGACCAGACTAGTGCAAGACATTCAAGTTCTGAAGAATGATACCCCTGTTCTGCGTCCGTCTGACGGCGACTTGCGTATGAAACAACACGTTGCGTGTCGTCGTCATCTTGTTGCAACAAAACAGCACTGAGTCCCTCTCCACTGGCATCTGTGTGAAGATAGGTCGCCTTAGCAGGGTCAAAGTGGGCGAGAATTGGGGCACTCAACAAGGCACTCTTCAGGGCTTCAAAGGAAGCTTGTTCCTCTGCTGTCCATCGCCAGGGTACATCCTTGCATAGCAGACGGGTCATTGGAGCCGCACGGCGCGCATAATCAGAAATGAATCGGCGAAAATATGATGCGAATCCCTGGAAACTTTTTACTTCCTTTAAGGATGTTAGAACAGGATACTCTGCCAAGGCTTGAAGCTTGACAGGATCTGGTGTAATCCCTCTTTTCGATACAACGTGTCCAAGGTAGGTTACTACTTTATACCCAAAGTAACACTTTTCCGGTTTCAGGCGCAGATTGGCAAAGGAGAGCGCATCCAATACTGATGTAAGTCTTTGGAGGTGTTCATTGAATGTGCTTCCATACACAATTACGTTATTTAGGTATACGAGTGCCATGGTCCACTTCAGGTGACCTAGCACCCTGTCCATTAGTCTCTGAAATGTTGCAGGCGCATTACACAGCCCAAAAGGCATCCCTGTAAACTGGCAGAGTCCATCCGGTGTCACAAACGCAGATTTGTCTGCATCCCTGGGGTCCAGCGCAACCTGCCAGTATCCTGACAGGAGATCCAAGGTGGTGAAATACTCTGATATCTGTAGTCGATCCAGGGCATCATCCAAGTGAGGTAGGGGGTACACATCCTGTTTTGTAAGGCTGTTGATTTTTCTATAGTCAACACAAAACCGGATTGCACCATCTTTTTTCGGACGAGCACCACTGGAGAGGACCATGTGCTTGATGAAGGAACGACCACCCCTTGTTGAATCATGTCCTTAACTTGCGTTTGAACTCCGTTCGGATGGAGCAAACCTACGCTGTGTCTGGTGAATAGGTCGACTGTCCCCAGTGTCGATGGAATGCTCGACTAAAGACGTGCAGCCGAGTTTATTTGGAGAAAGTGCGATGCAGCTACGATGACGTTGAAGGAGCTGTCGAAGCGCTGTCATCTGTTCAGCGTCAATGTCAGGATTAACATTCAATTTTTCCCATGGAAGACTGGGTATGTCTGCCTGTGAGTTGAATTCAAGTGCGACTGTATTCACCTGCACTTCAGGGCAGGAGGGCTGGGCAGTTCCGGCTTGTTCCCCAGGTTTTAGCGTGATGTCGTTCAATCCAATATTTACAGCCAAGATGACGAAGTTTCCCCGCAGAGAAGATGCCAAAGTGTGGGGGGAGACAAACTCGTGTCCAGGTTTAGCTTGAAGGAGAGGTTCGTAAATGACGTCGCCGCTGAAGCTCTGGTCGGGCGTATTAACCGGAACCCACGCAGCAGAGCTCGGGGGTATGGTGACAGTTTTGCATACGTAGACGTTGCTTGTCACAGGTGTGATACTTGTTGTGTCGGTGCCAAGTAAAGCTCGAAGCACTTTCTGGACGTGGTCTAGCGAATCTCTCAGAAGTGCAGTTGTGCCATTCCATATGTTGAAGGTAACTCGAGCGGCACCAAGATGTAGCTTGTGCCTTTATAAGAACTTACTGTGATCAATTGTCGATGTTGCCATTCTGTTGTCTCTTGAATCCGGAAACTCAATATTAAGAAAGTTATTCTTACGGCACCACTCGTAGCCAAGCACTACCGGGCAAACAGAGTTCTCGAGCACCACGAACTCAACTGGTGATGTACTCTCAACTGTTTTCACTTGCAAAGTGAGAATACCCAGGGTGTGAATTGCAGTACCGTTCACAGTGAACAATCCAAGTGACGTCGGACGAAGACGTGCGTCCGCTGAAACCAGGGATGATGCCAGAACGTTCACTGCTGCTCCAGTGTCAAGAAAAGCATCTTGGTATCCAATACATTCGATCCAAACAGTAAATTTTGGAACCGAAGATTGGTTGCTTGCCACTGATGTCAGAGGACGTTTTAGGGGAGTTACTGAAGAAAGCACCGTGCTCGCTCCACCGTTAACCTTGGAAGCTTGATCAGTGGCCTCAGACCGGGCTGGTTTTTGTGGAGGATTGTATTTCCTTCTACCATGCCGCCTTTTTGGCGCCGAAGATAAGGCGGAAAGTGGTGATGGTGGCTCTTGTAGATGCGTATACTCTGTTTCGTCTTATGATGTACCGCAGGAAAGGCTACAAGCGCGAGCTCCTTGCTCTAGGGCACATCTTGGGAGCACAAGCTCTCGTGCGTTAAGAGCAGCTTCTAACGCTATGAGCTCGCGCTTCTAGCCTTCTCTGCGGTACAACATAAGGTGAAACGGAGTATAGCCCTCTGCACAAACTCTGTGGCCCTTTGAGCATTGCCACTTTTAGCGCTTGATCCAGGGCATCTTTGACGTTTGTAGGTCGTGAAAGACGTACAAATACCTGAACCTCTGGATCAGCTATTGCATCTACAAAAGCGGAGGTGCCAATCTTATCCTTTGCGTCTGTTGGGGCTCCAAGATGTGCCTTGACAATCAAGCGCTGGATGTCGGCTGTCAGCTCCTGAAGGGTTTCGTGAGAGCGCTGACGGCGTAAACGTAACTCCGAGCTGTGCACTTCTTGGAGATGTCTATCTCCGAAACGTCGCTCCAGTGCTTCACGTAGGGCCGAGAATCATAGCTGAATACCATCGAATTGGTAAAGCACGTCTAGAGCTGGTCCTTGCAACTGGGAGACGAGCGCGTGCACTTTGTCGTCTTCCGTCCAGCCTTTGGCTTGTGCAATAATTTCAGCCTGGTACAGATAAAGGTGAGCTGGTACGCTGCCGTCGAAGGGTTTTTAACTTCAGTGACGGATTAGTCCTTGCACGGGTACCTCGGTTCACATTCGTCTAGGGGCTAACGGTTGAAACAATCTCACCTTCATCCAGAGCCGATGGACAGGTGTTGAGGTCATCTACAGAAATCCCCAAAGCGTCACTTCGTGGCCCATTGATGCACTCGGAAAAACATTCAAGCCAGTTTGAAGGCGTTGTAGCGGCATTGGAACGCTCATGGAGAAGTCATTTTCAGCTGCTCGCTGCGAAGTGTTGCCGGAGTGGGACGTAACGTGCAGTGGATTCGCCATCGAAGTTTAGAAGTGATCCCACCGCTGCCACCAAAATGTTGCAGGCTCACTGGAGTCAACTTCAGTTCCGGCTGACGGAATGCCACTTAACGTTCACAAGGGCACCTTTTTCGTCTGCCTCTAACAATATATATATATATATATATGTAAAAGGAAAAACACGACTTTGAATGTTCATCATTGTAAACCGGGTTCGATGTAGAAAATAAAACCAGCTTTTTCGGACGGCATAAATAAACTATGCCTTGCAGAAAGTTGAAACTCCGCGAATGTGATGCTAGCGGTAGTGATACAATGCGAAAGATTGAGCATGTGACGTAACCTGAATCAAAATATACAACAGTATAACTAAATGTCTTTATGAACCGACGTTCACCTAAGCCTAAAGGCCCGTTCACACTCTTGCGACCGAGTAAGACCGAGAGAGACCAGACCGGTTTTTAAGCCTCTTGCGACTTCTTAGGGCCAGCTCCGCTGCAGCGCATCCGGTCCTAAGAAGTCGCAAGAGGCTTAAAAACCGGTCTGGTCTCTCTCGGTCGTACTCGGTTGCAAGAGTGTGAACGGGCCTTTATGTTCATGAAACCAAAATTTAAGATTTTTAGCATTTCTGGTAAAAAGAACCTTGTAAATAGGAAATCCTATATTGTTTTTTTTTGTGTGTGTTTTCTGTGAGTATTTTATATTTAAATAAATGCTAGGAACGCACAGGATCTCAAATTTTGTTTTGAAGAATATCAGGCTTATCTGCGGACATCGGTTCATTGATCAACTATGTTCTTTTTCTTTTGTATCTTTTTATGTTATCTATAGGTAACGTTAAGTACTTAAACTTTCACATTTTATCGCCAGTGCTCGCGTCACATTCTCAGGCAGTCTACACTCCCTACGATGCGTAGCTTGGTTATGCAGACCGAAAAGCCGTATTTCATTTTCTCCATCGAACCCGGTATAAACATTGTACACGAGAAGTTTCGCAACGGAGCCTATACCTACTCAAGTTGCTAAACCCGCTACTAACGCAACCCGAAGTTAACAATCTCGCACGTTTCGGCGGCGCGCGACGGGACTATACACGCATAATCCCGCGAGACTCTAACCGCCATTTTGTTCTGCCGCTCCGCCACTGCGCACTGCGCCGTGGGAGGGGGGTGTTCACTTGTTTACTCTTTCGAGCTGGCGATGGCACGGCAGATTGAGTCAGGCAGAAGAAGCCCTCGATCCCCTTTAATCCCGGGCCGCTAATTTGATGCGTGGATTAGGATGCAGGAGTGCGCAGGCAATGCCTCTGGGATTGATCGGGATCTCGAGACCCAGAGAGCTTGCCCCGACGGCCGGCGGGGTCAGGGTCGTCGTTGGGCGGTACCAATTCGAAGGCTCTCAACGCTTTGAATCGGGTGGCAACTTGCGCCACTTAGCCAGTGTTTTTTTTTTCTTTTATTTATTTAACATAGACTCAGTTATGTATCTGGAGATACCAATTAGCATTGCGCGCGTACTGAGACGCTTCACGACGCGCTGGCGACAATGCTGACGTAAGCTAGACGCCACTGTTTGGATCCCGTAGTGAAGACATTTAAAGGCGAATGTGCGGGCCTTTTCTTCTGGGTGGGTCAGGCTTTTCTTTGGGCTGTTCAAGCACGAGCAGGCGCTTCGATATCCTTGTCGTGTTGGCAATCGACGCACAATGGCTGCGTCGAATTATCAGTATAGGAAGTTTTCGTAGACCGTTTTCCCTCCTCTGCTGCATACCGTCCACTGTACGCTCTCCGGAACGAAGACGCCGTTACAGCGCATGCGCTGCGCTAGCCTAAATCTGCAGAGTCCCGGATCTCGTAGCGGGTTGCGGATATCGTTGAGGGAACAGCGGAAACGATCTATGAAAACTCCCTATAGTGTCGGTTCCGCGGATCGGATTTGCAGGGCTGCTTGCTCAATACGGTTCGCGCCTTTGTTGGCAACGTATTGCGTTTCCACCCGTCGCGTGACTTGTGGAGACCTCGGGGTGACGTTATATTGTTAGGGTGTCTCAGTCACGCAGAGCTGGCGGGAGAAAGTGCTGATCATAAAACTAATTAAAAAGAGTCCCCAACAAAAATAAATATATATCTATACTTTTTTCGTGGTTTTCTGCAAAAATTCACAACACATCGCCGAACGCTCATTCTTCGTCCAAGTGTAGCGCGAACAATCCAAACCAAACGAAACAAAAAGGACAACTAACCGGGTTTTTTTATTTAAAGTTTTATAAGGATCTTCTGGAAATTGCAATCAGAAAATGGATTCCGTATCTTGTCCCGTTTTCGGTCTTGCCATCGCAAAGCGTGATGACGTAATTCTGGGATCGAAACAACCCGCCCGACGACAGTCGAGCGCGGCTCATGGATTGGACAGGAGAACTGCGTGAGCACTCGACTTCGGCTCGTAGCAATGCCTCGGCGGACACTCGGGTAGTGGCTGGTGTCCACGGTCTTCCACCGTGCTCGTGTCCAACCAGTGCGGTGACAAGAATAGGGGGACTCTAACAATGCCTAGAGCTCAGCACGCGTTTTCTGCTTTGCCAACCCCAGCGGTTGGCTATTAGAGAGTTTTAGCAGACCGTTTTTTCGCCCCGATAACGATACCTCCTCTCTTTTCCGGTGGCCTTGGCCATGCATCGTATCGTTATTGGGTGTCGTTATCGGGGCGAAAAAACGATCTGCTAAGACTCTCTAGTATTAGAGCATTTCGAATAGGGGACCCAAACGTTTGGGTCCTCCCTAACATATTAGGGGATACAAACGCAACAAGAATAGAGAGTTTTAGCAGATCATTTTTTCGCCCCGATAACGATACCTCCTCTCCTTTCCGGTGGCCTTGGCCATGCATCGTATCGTTATTGGGTGTCGTTATCGGGGCGAAAAAACGATCTGCTAAGACTCTCTAGTATTAGAGCATTTCGAATAGGGGACCCAAACGTTTGGGTCCTCCCTAACATATTAGGGGATACAAACGCAACAAGAATAGAGAGTTTTAGCAGATCATTTTTTCGCCCCGATAACGATATTTCCTCTCCTTTCCGGTGGCCTTGGCCATGCATCGTATCGTTATTGGGTGTAGTTATCGGGGCGAAAAAATGATCTGCTAAGACTCTCTATCTAGTATTAGAGCATTTCGAATAGGGGACCCAAACGTTTGGGTCCTCCCTAACATATTAGGGGATACAAATGCAACAAGAATAAGAGAGTTTTAGTAGATCGTTTTTTCGTCCCGATAACGACTCCCGATAACGATACGATGCATGCCCAAGGCCGCCGGAAGGGAGAGGGGGTATCGTTATCGGGGCGAAAAAACGATCTGCTAAAACTCTCTATTAACGTCCACGGCTTATATAATAGGGGTTTCGCAACGCAGCGCGGCGCGCTTACGTTTCCCGCTTGCAGAGCCAATGTGGCTAACGAACGTGATAATCAAATGAGAAAAATATTAATAAGCGTAAATTGTATGAGCTTAGCAAGTAATTTTTGTTTACAAATAATAGTTAAGGTCAATCCCAATTAAGCCGGATAAAGCAAGAGACAATCTAAAATCAGTACATTTGGTGCTCGTCAGATTTTTTGGGCGTTCGTGTGCGCTTTGACGGCGTCTGTCGCCAAAGATCTAGACCTTCAACTATGCCGTAACCGAGAGGAACGCGAGTGAGCATCCTCTGCTAGCAGCTGCTTTATTTAGATCTGAGCTAAAGTGACTTGGATGCCTTGTTTTTAAGCTACAGGTAACGTGCCACAAACGAAATCCACTTAGAGCCACGGAGATAGGGATACATTGCCAAGTCAACGGTTACCGCGTCTCTTTAGGCTTAGGAACGACCAGAATCGGGGACGATCTTTAAGATGAGGCGAGCCCACCGCTCATTCTTTGTGACTTGAGCGAGATGAAGCGAAGCGAAAGCCGGTTACTCCATTCACTGGCATTGAAAGTGGCTAAAACTGCAGCGATCATGACGAATTTGCTCTGAAGCGAGCGGAAAGGGCGCTGCCGTGTTTGCCCACGCAACCCGGCCCCAAGCGAATAGGGGGCGATAGGGGCCTTACGCTATTTCCCGAATTTTTCGTTAGGGGCGAGCGCCAACCCAAAACCTAAAACGAAATTTGGGTTCGGTGCATGCGCATTGATGAGCCCCTATGTCTTTGGGGCCCCTAAGCTTTGGGGCTCCCTATTCTGAAAACTCTCTATTAACGTTGGCAGCACAGAATAGGCACCAGGCCACGTGGCCGAGTCTTTTGGCTCCATAGATGACAGGATGAACGATGCCCATGTTTGTCGAATTTCTGTGCCAACTGCCATTGCCTACAAAAAAATAAAAGAAGAAAAAAAAAACGAAAGCAAGTTAATTTCGTTATTAATGTTAGAGAGCGATTCTATGTTGTATTTAACAAAAGTAGAAAGAATTGTTTCATTGCTTATTTAAGCTGCTACTTGAGCCAACGCTACAAGCGCGGGCTAGCCCTCGCTCCAGGCTTTGAGACAAGCATTTCTAGCGCGAGCGCTTCTTCTGCGGAAGAACGCTTCGAAGCAGCGACCTCGAGCTCTCGTGCGATGAACGGGGTATAGAGAAAGCGCGGGGAGGGAAACAAAAGCCACCCAGGTCGGGAGGGAAACAAAAGCACGTGGGCGCGGTTGCGCGGTAATCAAACGCACGAAGTGCGAAGGTGCACGCGAACTTGAGCGCCGTATAGGCATAGAGTAGCGTAGTAAACGTAAAGAGTGGACACTCCCATAGGCCCCAGCGGTTCACTTGACTGTCAGCGCACCTAGCGGTTGTTGTGAAGTTTTTCTCGGCTTCGTGCTTAGGCGCTTTCGTTCACTACATGGCTAGAGACCTGGGTGGCTGCTATTTAAATGGGTGGATAACTATACATAATTGATTCTGTTTGTATCCGCCGGTAGCTTGCGGCCCCTAGTCTGCCGTGACTAACTGGAATTTTGAATTTAGGTATACGAATTGATTGCTTAATAAGTGCATGCGTAAATTTTAAATTCCAGAGTAGATCATGCACAGTTTGCAATGTAAAACTAAAACAACTGCACTCAACTAGTGAAAGAACGGGAGAACCGAACAAGAAAATTGATTAATCGGCAAAAATGTTTTGTGACCAGAAAGACAACCACAACAAAAATAACTGTTTTGCAGGCGTCCATAGAAATGTGTGCTCTATTTCACCGTAAGGGCGAGCAAAGGAGAAGCAACGAGAGCGAGCTTGACGCTTCGAACGAACCTGTAATGCACGCACGCTTGTGAAGTGAAAGCGTCGTTCAAAACACCACGTTCGTGTTTTTAGTGTCTGCTCGTTTCAATATATGGGAAACAGACATGAGCGTTTGGGCGACGCAACTGACGCTCAAGATACGCTTGAAACACTTCACTTGGTTTCGCTTTAAAGGAATGCTGAACCATAGCCTCCTCTATACTCACAAAGCTTGACAGTTTGACGACGGAGCCATAGAGTGCCCGGTCGCACATTTGAAGTTCGAGGATCTGATAGCACAGAGCATATCTCGGAGAACCTGGACGTCAGTGCACAGCTTTTGCAGCGACGAGGACCTGAAACATGGTTTTGACTATACTCGCGGTCAGCTTTCTGTGGCAATGCAGTCAATGCTAGGGGAGAGGGTGCACCAACCGCTGTACACGCGCTTTCCTCCTCTCTTCGGATTGCCACAGAAAGTTGACCGCGAGTATAGGGATGCCGCGAACCACCCTAGGTTCGAATTCGAAAGGTTTCGATATTTTCGAACCGAACCGATGTTCGAAATGAAAAGGTTTCGATATTTCCGACCGTACGGAGATTCGAATTCGAGAAATTCGCAACTTTCAAAAATCGTGGAGTTTCGAATTCGAAAGGTTCGAAGCTTTCAGGGTTTCTAAAAGTTCGGGTTCGATTATTTCGAATTTTTTTTACTTGAAGTTCGAGAAAATTCGAAAATTTCAAACTTTTCTAACTTCAAATTCGAGAGATACGAATGTTTCGAATTTCTTTGGATCTGAAATTCAAAAAGATCGAACGTTTCGAATTTTTATAAACATAAAGTTCGATGAATTCGAAGATTTCGAATTTCTTTCTACATAAAGATTGAAAAGTTCGAAAGTTTCGATTCTCTTTCAGGGCTAATTTTGAAAAAAAAAAAAAAACATTCGAAGGCTTCCAATTTCTTTGAAGTCCAAGTGCGCAAAGTTAGAGGTCCGGTTTTAATGTTCCGCCACAGTTTCAGTTTCAAACAACGTTTTCACGCCTCACTGGTTTTCACGAAATCAGGTTTAGAAAAGTTCGGGTGTGATATTTAGACTGCGCGAAGTTGGTCAGGCAATTAAATGAGACGACGAGTTTCCCGGATGTGTTGGAATATTTGCCAGTGCAGAGTGACGTTTGACCATAGCTCAGTAATTGTGACCGCCAGCCCGGGGTGATCATTAACGTGCATCACGAAGTAGTGATCACACGAACGCACTGTTTAACGATACTCATCCAGTTTGAAACGGCCAGGGGCAGGCAGGTGGTTGAGGCTCAGAAAAACCTTGAAGCGATCTGGTAAACTGCCTCCCTACCCCTTTGCACGCTGGTAGTAATCCGATCGAACGCCGCCCAAGTGATGCTGGAATATAGTAAGTTTAGTTTGTACATGATGCAAAACCTGAGACTGGGAATGAAATTTGAAAGAAAAGTGTAAGAAGACAGAAAAAAGGGGACAGGATAACGCCTCAAACTCAGCTCTGGGAATGAAATTTGAAAGAAAAAGTGTAAGGAGACAGCAAAAAGATGGCAGGACAACGTCTCAAACTCAACTCAGCTGAAAAGTCAGCTCAGGACAACGTCTCAAACTCAACTCAGCTGAGTTCGAGACGTTATCCTGTCCCCTTTTTTCTTTCTTCTTACACTATATTTCTTGCGAATTTCATTCCCAGTCTCGGGATTTTGCATCATGATCAACATATATCAACTCGCCTGCACCTTGACAATTTTTTAGTTTGTAATTGCTTTGGAGGTTTATTTTCCGGGACAGAAGAAACGCCGAGCAAAAAGCACAGAAGCTAAAACAACTTCAGGTCGAGGAGCGTTCTACCATACCAGTAGCGTCGGAAGAGGAAAAACGGGAGGCTCCAGTCTTTCCCCCCCTCCCCCCCCCCCCCCCCCCCCCCAGATATTTCGGACTGTTAAAGTAAACAATGCGGGGAAAGAGGGCATGATCGAGCTTATTTTAATCCGAAATTATTTAGGCATATGTATAGCTACTGTCGCTCTTCACTGTATAAAATATCGCGTAGATGGTCATTGTTAGAAACTCGTTGTCAGAAGGCACTACTCGTCACATGCTCGGTGGCTCGGAAGTTCAAAGCTATGTGTTTTCGACCTAAATAACTGTGCCATTGGTAAAAAATAATAAATAAATAAACATAAGAGTAAATGCAAAAATGAAAAGCTGGAGAGAAACAAAAAAAAAAAAAAACTGTCAAGAACCCGCCGGAAGTGTTGTATTCTTGCATATTCAGAGGCCCAAAACTATGAAACAAGTTTCTCCTACCAAAATGAGTACAGGCCAAAAGAAACACGTCACAGGAACGTGAAATGAGAAAAAAATTTTCTTTTTTTTTTAGACGTGCTGAACTTGAACAATTTTAGAAATCTTCTCCCTTGAGTTAATTTATTCATCAACGTGAAAAAAACAATAAATACATTATTTTTGTATTCTGCAGATGGTAATGATATGTACTGTCTGTGGTGTTAATTTAAATTCGATACCTCAAACAATGTAGACGAAACAAATTACCAAGTTTAGGGCATAATTGCCCGTAGATACATGTTTGGATATTTCTTTGAAACTCGTCTTGAATAACAATAATCATATCTTAAGACGACACTTACCTAGGCTATACATAGATCATTCTTAAAAAGTTTAACATGATTCCGAAGTAACAAGTTTAACATCTCTGCCATAAATAGCTTCGGCTATAGCGCGCTTCAAATATGGCACAAACGACAATTGTCAAAAACCGTCGCCCTTCCTCGCTCCTTCGGGAATCTATTTCTTTAAAACCAAGCACGCCAGATGATTGAAATAAACGGCATTGTCTTTCGCAAGGAATGCGGCAAAGCATGTAAAATTGAAAAAGAAATACAAATGTACCTCACTGTTTGAATCCAAATGAAACCGCCTGCCGGTCTTTCGAAGTTCGACGAACTTCGAACTTTTACCCTAAAAGTTTGAAGTTCGTCGAACTTTAGATTTTTCAGGAATCGAAAGTTCGACACTTTTCGAATTCTTTAGATTAATCAGTTCGAAAGTTCGAAACTTATCGAATTTCTTAGCGTAGGAAGTTCGAAAGTTCGTAAAGCTTCAAACTTTTTAGTGCAAGAAGTTCGAAAGTTCGAAAGTCATCGCATTTTTTAGTCTATCAAGTTCAAAGGTTCGACGAGCATCGAATTTTGCAGCGTAATAAGTTCGAAATTTCGAAAAGCGTCGAACGTCTTAGTTTAATAAGTTCGAAAATTAGACTTCCGTCGAATTTCTCGATATAGAAAGTTCGAAAATTCGAAATCTTTCGAACCTTTCGAACCGCTTGATTCGATCATCGAACCTTCGGTTCGAAAAAAGTTTGCGGCATCCCTACCTACAACACAGGCACTGCTCTCTCTCTCCCCGTCGTTCCTCACACACAACAATGCTCTCTCTCGCTCCCCCGTCCCCCATCCCCCCTCCCCTTTCCTCCCTGTAGGCCGCTACTGTTCTGAAGAATCCATGTTATCATGGGAATTGCTCAATCCGCCTCCCCACCGTGTTCACTTTACCACCGTTCCTGCTTCATCCCCGCACCGTCCGGCAACGGCCTCCCTTCCTCCTCCCCCCCCCCCCTCTCCTGCAGCCGCCGTTGCGAAATACCCACGTGATAGCGCTGTGCGGACACGCTCCCTCGCCTCCCCACTGACGCCACCCAAGTTCCGTTCTCGTGCGCACTCCGCGCCTCTACAGAACAGCTCGCGCACGTAAAGAGTGTGCCCGTAAGTACCAACACATTTAGCACGCCTTGCAAAATTCAAATACAAAACGTGCGTGCCTAAAATTGGGTGCATGAACATAGGGTAGTTTCGGAAGATGTTTTTTGCATATTTTGTCAGAGCTCAAGTCAGGGATAGTAAAATATTAAAAAAGGAGCAAAAACGGTGTGCACTGGTTTATGAGCTTTCTCCCAGGAGGTCATTGTTCATATATTTTTTTGAAACTATTAATTATCGCGAATGATCTTGCTAATATTGCACACCTCTGCAGTTAGATTTGAGCGTTTTCTACGTTCAGCAAGCCACCCGGGAGCGAGCTCATAAACCAGTGTGAAGACGACAAACAGGCTGGAATAGGACATAGGAAATACACGGCCTCCGATTTTGCTTTATATTTAATATTTCACTACCTCAGAATTGAGCTCTAAACAAATATACATAAAACTCCTTACGAAAGTGTGTTCGCGTGCTCAGTTTGAGATAGGTACGTTTGGAATTCGAATTTTACAAGGCGTGTCAAATATTTTGGTTTTTACGACCGAACCCTGTACCTTCGATTCTTCCACCGCGGGCGCAAATACAAATGCCCCAGCGCTTAAAAAAAAAGGAAATAACGTTTTTTTTTGACAGATGCAACATTTTGCACAATTGTTTCACTAAAACATAGATCTTTCCACACACGCCTCCTCCATCAATTACCCTAAAAGCAAAAAAAACAAAAAAAAACAACATTGTATGGCACACTGGATCAATGCAAGTCTCATTCGACACACCTTTCCACAACGCAGCAGCGGCCGCTATCTGTCGCAGCACACCCTGCATGTTTGCACTCATTTTCTTTTTTTACTGGAAGAAAACTAGACGCCGTGAAATTTCACACAGTAAAACTGATCTGCTCAGTGCACATTCGGTGAAAGTTTGAGCTTTCTCTTTGGGCGCCAATTTTTCCGTCTCGTTCTATGCACGGGAAGGTCCGCTTGTGCAACTTTTTAAATATCTGTGTGGAGCAGCAGGCTGTACTAATGAAATATCGTCACCGTACAATTATGAATGCGCAGGTACCCAGTCGAAAGGAAGTAACACTCTGCCCACAAATAATGTGGTGACTTTCCACCATATGTCTGCACAGTTCTATGTCACGTGAGCACCTTCCATCAGTGAGAAGGTCGACGTAGTTTAAGAACCCGACTACTTCGCACGAGGGAACGCTTGCCAACTTTGCTTTTAAGTGTTATTCAGCTAAGCCTAAATATACAGTCGAAAACGATACGCCACCTCACTGGACGAGACAGTTTTAAACGGTATCGCAACATATTCGCTTTGGCGAGTGCCACGTTGCTTATCGTGCAAAAAAATAAACGAACCTTCGCTACATTTTCTATGCAAAATTTGAAAGGGGCGGTGCAACGATATTCAATTGGAATGTTTTTCACTTTACAGGAGCTTACTGGCGCTAGTGGGGCTCAAGGATACTCGCACGGAACGCCACTGGCCAAGGAACTCCTTTGTTGCGGTATAATTTCAAGGACAAAAGCGAGCGTTTTCATTCATCTCACCCTCGCAAAACTTGATGACGTAGCTGGGTGGTCGCAGTACCACCCAGTAACGATATTTGAATGCGGCTCATAGATTGGACCCGAGCACTGCGTGCGCACTCGATTTGGGCTCGTGATAATCGATAGCTCGAGAAGCCTTCCGGCAGCGGCCCGAGTCCAATCACTGCAATAACGGCAATAGCCGAACCATAACATTGTCTGGAAAAAAATTGGGTTGTGTGTATGTTTATACAGCCTAGAACTTGGTCTGCCTCGCAGGGGCGACGAGTCTCCCAGCTGTAGATGAGAAATTTAGCCAGTGCAGTACAACCGCTAGCCTGGGGTTTTTTACGTGCATCACGCAGTAATGATACACGACCGCACGCCGGTACGATGCTCATCCAGATCGAAACGGGCAGGGGTGGGGAAACATTGTTGGAACTCAGCGCGTTTCCTGTGCCTTGCCAACCCCAGCGCGTGACTGTGATCAACATTGGCATATAATCGGCTCCAGATCACGTGACCGCTTGTTCTGGCTGCGAGTTGAGAGAGTGAACGCTGCTCGTTTTACTTGAAGTTTTTCTGAAACTTCGATCGCGTGGGGTGAAAAACGAACGCGTGTTTTACAGGTCATTAACGTCAGGGATTCGTTCATAGCGGTATTTGCGCGAAGTACAAAACTCGTTGCTTCGCCCCTTTCAGCATTTATATATTGGGTAAACACGCAGATGCACTGAATGCGTTGCGATTGAGCAGGGTACATGCTATGTATGTATGTATGTATGTATGTATGTATGTATGTATGTATGTATGTAGGTGCGTGTGTGCGTGTGTGTGCGTGTGTGTGAGATATCAGTGTGTTACGTGACGCCGAAGCCTCACGTGACACTCTGATGTCAAGGTCATACAAAGTAATATAGTTCCTTTAAAGGGCCCCTGAAAAGAAAAAAAAAGTTTTTTTTAAAAACAGTCTGGTTGGGACACGCGTGTCAAAAAATAAATTCTACGCGAAAAAAAAAATTTTTAGAGCAATATTGACTGCGCCAGACGCAATTTAGTCGGCAGTCACCTCCTTTCCACTTGTTTTCTCTCTCGGCATTTCGGGCGCGTGGAGGAGAGGTACTCCCCGCCTCTTCGTAGTGGAACGGCTTGGCTGCTTGCCTGGCTTGGCTGCGCCCCGTACGAGAGCCATTCCTACTTCCTGTGTCTGCCGGTCGCACGTCGTACCGCGTCGTAAAGCCGATTCGCACGACGGACCGAATCGCGATTTTCGTCCGCAGACCGTGTACAAAGTGACCGGCACGTCACCGATTCCTGCGATCCGCGCCTCGTCCACGGACGCGCGGACTGATCCTTTTTCACGCGCGGGTTTTTGGCGGGAGATTGACTTGAAAAGTGTTTAGTCTGGCAACGGTACATTGTTTTCTTGTTTGTTTTTTTTGTTTCTGGGCGATGAAAATAAAAGTGGGGCATCGTTGTGTTTTGTGCGTTCGCTGGTTCATTTCGTCGGGCGTTTCTTCGTTCCACGTGTGAAAGGAACTGCAGAAACTTTGTCTGGCTGACGCGACGCAGGTTCCGGTACTCCTCCGAGTCCGCGTCAAGAAGCTTCCGTCAAAACTCGTCTAGCACGCCGCGATAATTCTTGCACGTCCAATCAGGACTTCACCGAGCAAGACCTCTCTTGTGACTGTGGTGAACTTGAGTGTTGTGCACGAGCGCGGAGTGCGTGAAGGCATCTCCAAACGCCCCTTCGCGAGCCCAGAACTTCGTCGCTTCTACGCGGAACCCTTCTCGCGCAGGACCATGCCTGTGTCACTCTCATGCTTTGGGTTAGTAAAGCTTGTGGCGCTTCGCACGAAGCCTATCGCGGTGTTTTGTCTCGATCTGTACGTAACAGCGGCGTACGATTCATTCTCGCGGTAGCGAACGTCGATTTCTCTCTTGGACAACGGTGCCACGGTGCGATGTTGGAGTTTCGCGGCACTGTGGGGTGGCGGCCAGGTTCCGTCCGTCCTCGCTGGCGTCTGCTCGTCGTCTCCTTCGTGTGGATGCGCTTGGGAGACAGACGAACCGCGGAAATGTCGTCACGTGATCAATCCGTCCGCGGATCAGTCCGTGTGTGAATCGGCCATGACTAACTAACAGAAGCAACAAGCCCTCTTCGGAGGTCTTCACATATAAACGCGATAAAACTATAAAACCACCCGAGTACGCAAGACGCGTTGCAAGACGGCGGCCATGACAGAAAAAAAAATGGCGAAGCTTTTGTTTGTTGTTTTATCCGAACGGAAGTTACGATTTTGTAAAACGTTTGGAAACAATTACGACGTTCATTCGATGGATTCTTTCTTAAACCTATAAAAATCGAATTCAAAAGGCGATTTCAAGAGATCACGAAGATTTTATAACCAACATCTAAGCTGTCACTCATTCTATTGGCCAATGAGAAGCTGATTTGAATGACCATCGTGACCAATGAGAAGCCGAGCTGAATGACCATGGAATTTGCGCGAAAAATTTGAAATAAATCTCTCGCTGTCAATATTGCTCTAAAAATTATTTTTTTTCGCGTAAAATTCATTTTTCGACACGCGTGTCCCAACCAGACTGTTCAAAAAAAAACTTTTTTTTCTTTTCAGGGGCCCTTTAAGGCTATATTGCTTATATGACCTTGACTTGTGTGTCGGTCGAGCATAACGCTCCAACGCACGTGTCGCCTTTCTCACGAAGCCTATGCCTAACACATTTTGCGATGAAATAATTTGTATATCTGGCCAACATGTGCTTAGCCAATACTAACTGCAAGACAAAAGGCCTGCCTCAAGCGGCAGCCACGCCGAAGATCGACTAGAGTCGATCATACGCTCGTTGTGTGAGTCTGCAAGACGCGCTGACGGCGATGCGGACGCGAGCTAGACGGCGCTGCGTGGATTCACCAGTGTCGACGCTGAGGGGGCGCAATCTTTGTTTTCTATGTGCTACAGAGCTAGCCCCCCGCATGAACCGTCTCCGCTAATGAGATATTGGGGGATTGTAGTAGACCGTTTCCGCAGCCCGCTAAGCACCCGGATAGCGCTCCGTAATCCGCCACAAGACCTTGAACTATGCAGATAAGGCTGGCGGCGCGCATGCGCAGCTGCGGCATTTTCTTCAGGGATACCGTAGCGGAGGAGAAAAACGGTCTACTACAATTCCCTATTAGGGAGTTTTCGTAGACCGCGTTTCTCGCTCCGCTAAGCCCTCCGCAACGAAGAAGCCGCTTCTGCGCCTGCGCGCCCATGGCCTTCACTGTAGAGTTCCGGGTATCGTAGCGGGTTGCGGAGGGCTTTGCGGGACGGCGAAACCGATCTACGAACATTCTCTATTAGGGAGTTTTTGTACATGGTTGTTGCTGTCACGCCACGCTCTCCACAACCCGCTACGATACCCGGAACTCTACACTCTTAAAAAAACAAGCTAGTAAAAAGCTAGTAACTGCAGCAGTTACTACCTATTTCTGACCGTTACTACCTTTCACTAACTATTTACTACCTCAAACGGGCGATAGGTAGGAAAAAGCTAGCAAATGCAGCCACTACTACCTTTTTCTGACCGTTACTACCCTTTTACTAGCTATTTACTACCGCAAAGGCGCGGAGAAGATGGCGGCGCTGGCTTCATACCCGATTGCCAGCGTTAGCGACGTACTTGCTGTTTCGGAACGCAGGGGGAGATATTCACACGCAATCGTAGCGTCAAATATTGTATGAGGGGGCATGTTTAAGGGTTGGAGCTGACTTTACAACGATCGCAGCCTCCGTACCAGCACGACGTGGAAGCCAGCGCTGCAGCGAGCGCAGCGGCCATTGTTGATTCAATTGCCATGCGGCTTACTTCTTTTCTTCTCGTTTGCATTCGTTTGTGAGCGTTTATTATTTCATTTTGGTTTTAACTGGGATGAAAATAGCCACGTAGCACATACTAAAAACGTTTCCGAAAACAAAAAAGTTAATTCTGTTTTCTTTATATTTATTATTTTTGTATTTTTTAAAACATGTTTTTCTTACACAAGAGTCGCTTGGCAACATTGTACGACAAGCAAGTTGGGGCCAGTTGGGGTTCGCAAGACGCTCATTTCTTCGATGTGAACCTGCCATTTTTGCCTTGTGTTGTGTGCAGTTTTCGTGTTCCCGTGCTGGAGTGCATAGTTAACGTTCGTGCGCTCGACGGGGCGAGTGTGTGCGTGGACCTGGACTGCTCCGAGGATAGTTCTAACGAGCCGGTGCCGCTGTCACTGGGTTGGATTTCGTCGTCCAAGAAGCTTTTCTCCACCTCTTGACACTGAGAACTTCTTCACGGTTTGTGTGTGCTCGGTGGTTGAATGATTCTGATTGAGCTCTCTTCGGTCGTGACAGTGCACTGTCACAACCGTTGATGTGCGTCGTAAATAGTGTATGTAGCATTGGGACTAATGAAAAAAAAAACTGTTTTGGCATTCTACGAGTCTTTCTGAGTATGCCACAAAAACGCGAGCATTCGTCAGTGTACTACAAAAATTAAGACGCGAGCTGCACGCGGTATTAATTTTGCATGATTTTTTTTTTTTTTTTTAGCCCAGCACGCGAAAGGAGTGCAGCTGCCGTCGTACTCTCTGTCATTA
>JABSTQ010004387.1:0-136115 GCA_013358835.2 Ixodes persulcatus
TTTATCGCTCGAAACTGAATATTTTGTTTTCAGCATCATCGCTTCCTTGGTTTCGTTCATAACTTGCAGTGTTTTTTTTTTTTTTCCCTGCCCAACGGAAGAACAGACGGATGTCTCAAAAATTTAATAAAATTTCACTAAACAAGGCGCTACAGATAAAAACAGTATTCGCGTGTTTCTATCAAAAAGTGTACTAATTTTCGTTATAATGATAAACGTAACAACAATAGTAATATCAATAGTCAGGCTTGTGTGGAAAGCGTTACCGATAAGCAATGCTTGTATCCGTTGTTTTTGTAACAAAGCAGCAACTTAGCTTAAATTACCTGGCATAGAACGAATAACGTATTTTAATTATTTTTGCATGAGCAACAATTAAAGGTATTTAGTTACTTTTGAGGGAGGGGTGCGTGTTCATCTAGCGTTACAATGTCTCAAACTGTATCTCAAATTAAGCCTTCGATTATCACTGCTACTGAAAATTCAGGAGCGCATAACGAACAGCCATGTGTATCTTTGAACACGTGGACTGAATAATGCGCCGGTGAATGAGGTATGCGACAAGGCTTCAACAACTACAATGAGGACAGTTTCGGTCAACCTTTTGGGAAATTTTCTTTTCTTCGTTGTACACGCGCAATAAACTATCATAAAGACCCGAAGGTAGTACGAGTATTTTTAAGTCCAATAAATGCTCATATACTTTACTATAGAGCGTGGGAACAACCAATCGCTGTGGTTTGCAGATAGAGTCCACTGAATGGCAATCCACCGATCATAAATATGTAAAAAAAAATCAATTTCTAAACCAGAGCCCTGTCGGCACCTTGATATTCGTTGTTTTCTTTTCGTAGATGAAAACGATAGCCCTTCGAATTCCCGTGGGAACCAATAAGCACGGCAACGCTCGTACATGAAGGGCATTTTTTGAGAGTCTTACAATTTAGAGTTCAAATTTAAATCAGTGCAAGGAAGTATCAGCTTTTTTTTGTTTAATTTGACATGTCACAGAATCAATTTTTACTGGCGAAACATTAAATAGCCTGGTGAATGTCTTGTTAAACAAAATAGGTTGATGAAAACATAAAAGCTACATGTGCCGTCGCTTAGCTTTCTGACATTTTGCGTTGCAGCACCTCGCGTACGTGGCCTACAACGACCAGCCTCCAGAGGGATTCAACGGCACGAAGGGCGGCCATTCTAAAGGTAGAACATACAAAGTTGCCTCTTGGAACTTATTCCCTCTAACAATATTCCTAATCCCTTGAAGTACCTCCACCGGTCACAAAGCTAGTGAAATGGTAGAACACTCAAATTTGCGCTAATCAGCCACCATTTTAGTTTTTGAAGAAGACATCAGAAAGCTTCTTCTCCGCCCTTAAGCGCGAATAATCAAGTTGTAGAGCTTATGCTACGGAGGAGAGGCAAAACAGCCGTGGCATAAGGTCTCCGTTCGTTAAAAAGAACGCAATATACTTCGTCGTTAAATAGAGCCCAACTTTTCAACCTCTATTGCAATGAGATTTGATATATAAAAATAGATGCTTGGTTTTGCATTCTTGGTGACATGGCTATAATTTAGACCGACCTACCACTGAGACTCCGTGGCGCGTGCTGTCTTGACAAAATACATATTTTAAAAACTCCTTTGGCATTTCTTTTCCGGCAGGTTTGATGCGTACCTGTCACGAGTTTCGCAATAAGAATAAAGGCGTTAAGTAAACAAAGACGAGACCTTGTTGAATATTTGGCAGTATTATTAAAAACGCTAATTAGTGGTAGTTAAGGTGTAATGAAGAGATAATTGTAGAATTACCCGAGATTGCAGTGAAGACAAAAAAAACGACAGTAGTAGGAAAGCAGTCCCACACACAGCTGAAATGTTGAATCCCGAAGAAAAGTTCACCGGAGATAAGCTCACCGGAGAAAAGCTCACCTAATTTTGTGCGGGTGCGGAGAAAAGCTCGCCCGTCTTTTGACACACGCGGAGAAAAGCTCACCTGGCATTAAAATATTAACTAAAGTGGTCGATATCAATACCTTTTTTTTTATTTTTAGGTTTGAGGCGGTGTACCGCCTCTCACGCAGGCTGTACGCCGTGCAACATTTAGCGCGAAGCAATATTTCGCAATTGGAGAACGTGTCAATCAGCGTCAAGCTTTTATCACAGAAGTTTATGCCCTAAGTGAGCAATTTCCACCGCACTAGTGGTTTTAATGGCAAACACTAAAGTGTAAGACAAAAAAGCACATCGTTCGATTTCAGTGACAGTGCCACGTAGTGTACTCACTTCACGTCATATAGCTCTGCTGTGCGCAAAATATGAAAAAAAGAAAAATTATTTAAAAAATTTGACTTTTTAAAAATTTAACTTAGGTTCATCTGATTAAGATCAGACGAATATCGCTGAGCTAGTAAATATTTATGGTTTATAACTATATGCATTTTTACCCGATTCTTCCGATCTGAGAAAAAAATGCGCAAAAAGAAATACCGCAATTTTCACAATTTTTTTCCTGAAGGCCCCGCCATACTAGAACAAAAACAGCTTAGTTTTTTGGGTTTTTTTTGTTCTTTTGTGTTAGCGAAAAACCTTTTTGGCTTTTCGTTTTCGCTATCTGACTTTCTTGCAATACATTACTTTTTCAGTTTTCGTTCCTTTCTTTTGCATTCTGATTTGATTTGAAACAAATATGACGTAACTGACGAACGAAGCGGAGATAGAGATGAAGTTCGACGCACCGATATGCTTCGGAGACCACTGATTCTTGCTCGTAATCAGTCCGATATAAATGTTTCTTGTGTGATGATCCTCTGATTTAGACACAAAACATAAGCGCATATTTAAAGCATCAAATAATAAGCTAATGGTAAATTTAAAACAAAATATATTTTTATGATTGTTTTTTGTTGTTTTTTTTTTTGTTTTTTTGCGGGAAGGTTTGATATAAATCGCCCTAGTAAAACGGTCTGAGTTAAATCACGATTTAAGTAATAATTACTTTTTTTCTCCTCCCTGGCAGTAGCCTTCGTTCCGCTTTTAGGTCAACCCATTTTGCGTGCTACCATATTTAATTCTGACGTGGCCGGGATAGGGGAAAATACGACCTTTTTTTTAGCGTCATTCAAATGTACGTAAGAATTGAAACCACTGCTTCTTAAACAAATGGGGAAATGTCTAGATTTAAAAACGCGGTGTCGGTAAACTACATAAAATAACATTTCATGAATAAATATCCGGAAACTACTCAAGCTGCAGCCTTCTATACTTGTTAAATCCCCCCTCCCGCATTTTTTTTTTAATTAGCGTTTCTTGGAAATTATTTATTTTATTTTGTTTTGGCAACGCCTGACATGCCGCAGGAGGATTTTATATTTTAAAAATAAAATCTGCTAGTGAAGTGAAGAATGACCGCGTGCGCGCAAGGCATCCAAGCATACTTCAGTTGAGTGAACGTATTCCACGAGTGAGCGCTCGTTTCTTAGATCCGTTGGTGAGCTTTTCTCGGCATCCGTCGAAAGCCCGGTGAGCTTTTCTCCGCATCGTACAGTTTTGCGATAAGCTTTTCTCCGGTGAGCTTTTCTGCGATGAGTTTTTCTCCGCCACCCGAAAATATACTGCCACACAATATATTTACATGTAGTCTGAAAAAGAAAAGGGGGAAACGGGAAACCTGGGAGAAGGGAAAACCCCGTGAATGGACACACTCGTAAGGACAAAATAACATGGAGCTGATATTCTAGAGAGTCCGGGTACGAACACGAAGTGTATCTGTCAGTTTGCGGGCAAAAAGACGGTGAAGCTGGATTTTTCAACCGATAGATCACTGTCCGAATATATTACACACACAAAAAAGTTACCTCGAAGGCGTGCATTTTGAAGAGACATACATGTACATCAGGAAGTAATCTTAAAGACCGACGTACAGTTCGCGCTTTCCACTTTTTCGTGTTTCCGCCTCTCCTGCCCTCCTTTCTTCCCTTTACCTCCTTCCCCCGAGGGGCCACCAAGGAGAATGGATTGGGAGACGCCTCCGTTAATCCGGCTCAACCGGGCAAAGAGGGGGGCCTGCTGCTTGACTAAAAATTAATTCGCTGTTCACAAAAAAAAAAAGAAAACACACAAAAAAAACGCCACGGGCAGCGACCGGCTGCGCTTTGCCGGATG
This sequence comes from Ixodes persulcatus, assembly GCA_013358835.2. Classification (NCBI taxonomy): domain Eukaryota; kingdom Metazoa; phylum Arthropoda; class Arachnida; order Ixodida; family Ixodidae; genus Ixodes; species Ixodes persulcatus. The sequence continues at coordinate 4,169 of JABSTQ010004387.1, forward strand.
CGCAGGGCTACGTCCGCCTTGAACGAGCTTGTATGCATTGGACTAACATTTTTCGAAGCACGGCAGGTTTAGTGTAGGTCCTATCATATGGTCCTGCAAGACCTCCCTTTCCGCCACAAGCTCCACTAACTTTTTTTTTTTCTCCCTCGGATATGCCCCAGAGATTGATTACTAGAATTATTGATTGGCCAATAGGTCAAGGACATAACGACGGCAGCGTATTCAAACAGTGTAAAATAAAATGTATATAATATTTATAAGAAGACCGTTGTCTTCACTGCTTGGTTTCAAATTTTTAGCGCTGCAAATAATCGTAATCAAAATATTTTTATGATTTCTCGTCGTGCATCGAACCCAAGATTATGCTTACGGGAAACATGATTCGGCGCGGTAGCGGCTCGAGTCACCGTAAACTTTTTTTTTTGTTTTTTGCAACGCGGATTCTGCTTTTTAATCTAGCTGAGGTACCACTGGCAGAACACGAATCGCATACTTGGAAGGTATACACCGTTCTATACTCCATCTGAAAACTCATATTGCAGGTTCAGTGAATTCAATACTATCGCATTCGTTGAAGCTCGATCTGTTGAATCGAACTTCAACAAATCACACGCACTCATTCTCCCTATTCCTGTTTACCCACTCGTTCCCTCACGATGCAATACGGGTACAAGTAACGGCAGTTTATGCAATGTTGACGTTGCACAGCCGTGATCGCACGGTTTTTAGAAGCGCTATAGAACGAGCACAAGCGTCGCTTCAGTTTCGGTACACTGATTGATTTCTGTTTCCCCGCCGTGACGTCACACGACAAAAGCGATTTTGTTCTGTCTGTGAAATTCGGAACACAGAAATCAAAATATAATGACGGTAATAAAACAAAGCGAAAGGGATCTCTTCAGCCAATACCCAACCGTTCGCGAGGTGACTAGGCAAAAGCATATATTTCCTCCGTGACTTCACTCTCTAAACACTGCCAGAAAGAGTCATACAAACTCCTTGGCGCTATTATCAACACAATTACGTTTGCAAGCCGGTTGTTTGACTCAGCTGGGATTCGTCTCTTCTGGCTTTCATAGCTCTGTATGAAACCAGAAAGGTAGATACTTTTCTACATTGGGTGAGTTTGCCCGGGGCCTCCAGTTATTTACCGCCAAAATCGCACTGGAGGCGCTTCAGCAATGTTCACTTTGGTCGACACACGTGCTCTCTAAAAATGCCTTTCGTCTACTTTCCCAAAGGGTACTGGAAGAGCCAATCAGAGAGACCGACGGATAATGAGGCCGAAATTATGCTTAGACCTAAAAAAAATCGTAACACATATTTGGCCTCGTCATTTTCAAACTGGTTGCCGGACAAAATTGTCTATGCGAATTGAAAGCCAGGGTTGGTAATAGTAACATAAGATACGTACGACAGCATTCCCTGCCATAAAAAAAAAATGATTTGACTAAAGCCAAAATAACGCGAAATAGGTGCAAAGAGTTTTGCGAAAGGGAGCGTAAACCGAAAAAAAAAGAAAAAATATCTGGTCACGTGACCAAAAAAAACTGTTCACGTGATTTTTTCTGGTCACGTAATCATAAGAACAAAACGAAAAAAAAATACGAGGAAAAAACCACCCCCTGCCCGGTTTCGAAGCTAGGCCCTCTTGATAGTGAAACTAGCGCGCTATCCGTTCCGCCATTTATTGCAAGAAAGCAGGTGGTACAAATTCCATATAAAATTGAACCGCAGCACATTTGGCAGCACACATTAAAATTCCCGCATCTCGAGAAGAGGGCCACACACGCTCAGCCACGCGGGCTTGGGCACGCAAGCCGAAAAAACGCTCTCAACACGCTTCACGAGGTTGAAAAATTAAAACCGAACTTCTTCCGCAGTTCCGTCTGCATGTCTCACTGCCATACGCGATTGCCATATGCTGAAAAGCCCCAGAAGAAAAAACATTTCATGCGGTGCATTGTCATCGTTCCTCACGTCCAAAAAACGTATGCCCAATGGGTTAATGGAAAATGTTGTGCCAACATAACTTTTTGTTTCTTCATTGCAACACAAACTACATATGTCAATTCATTTTCGGCCAAAGGTAATGCTCATGCTTTCTCACATCATAGGAGAAAGCTTAGGTGCCCTCGTGGTTTTTCATACATGCTGTGTTATTTTTATTTGTGGCTAGAATTCACGTACCAGAATGCTTTTAGACTTTTGCAGCAAAACGAGTTTTCCTCATCCAAGTCACCTTCTAGAGCCAGTAGACCGCACTGGGTCGTCCAGCTAATCAAGCAGCACGAGTCCACAACCGGGAAGGCTATTGTCAAATTCTCTGACGCGTCCGTCCTCGCATCCGAGGTCGCCGTTTGACAAGCTTATCTCTCTGCCACCTGTTGCCGGAACCCCCACGGCAGCTTTGTTCCGTTCCACTCACTCTCAAGAGGGTAGCTCGACCCGAGGCAAATACCATTTCCTCAACGCTCTTTCCATCCTTCGCTGAGCCCTTTCCCTCCCCGTCCCCCAGCTTTGGGAGAGAAGGTGCCTCCCTGCAGAACGTCCCGTTTGTACGGCGGCCTTTAACAAAAATAAGCAAAATTTAAAAGACAACAAAAACCGACAGAATCTGTGCGGCGTATCGAGATATCAGAGGTCAAGAAATCTTTTCCACTCGGCCTTCTAACAGAGGGAGGGCTTATTTACTACGTTTTTTTTTTATGTTTTCCTATACAAAATGACCCTTACCAGACGTTTGTGGCAATTTTTATGTCGTTGTTGAAATTAGAGACGTCAAATTCCACAAAGGGACACTATTCTTACATTCTTGGACGTGCCTTAAAACCTCCAAATACGGATCCTTATTTTGGACACCGTCTATGTTCGGTCGTAACCCATGCATCAATGCAGTGAACTATTTGCAAGATATGCGGAGCGTCCGATTGGGGTATTAGCAGCCTCTGGATGTAGTTAAGGATGTGGCTGTGTTGAAGGTTGTGTCCTGCGCTTGATTGCTGATGATGGAAGAGTCCTGGTGAGGTGTGAGGGACAGAGTCTTGGTTATATCTTGGAGGACTTCAGGCGGCACGATAGTGACGGTCCGCCATCTTCGCGCCTCTCGAGCTTTGTCCGGAGCGCTGATCCCATTGGGTGGTGCACGCAAGCACCCGATATTAAAAGCCCCGAGTCAAATGCCCAAGGGCGGACTTAACAATAGGCAGAGTATAGGCAGCTGCCTAGGGCGGCAGAATGTTCGGTGTGGCATATTTGTGGCCACTCTCAAATTAATTGTCGATTTCTCTTTACATTTAGCTCTGAATTTAACTTAGTTGGGAATTTACCTCCAAATCTAATAAATTCTTAAACTTTTAAATCCAAACTTAGCCGCTCGCCACGGTCACTGACCTTGGGCAGCGACAAACGCCCCGCCATTTTTGCCCCTCCTTCAAAACCCCCAGTTTCAGTAGCCCATGATGAAAATAATCCCTGGAGAAGGGGAACAAGAGGGCAAAGGACAAACACAAATCTCCAAACACAGCTAAGTGACTGGTGCACGACCGAAAAAATCCGCCTGGTCCGGTATCGAACCCGGGACCTCTCTATTACAGGTGGAGCGCTCTACCAGCTGAGCTAACCAGGGGTTAGACGTCAGTAGAGCAAACGGGTTTTATCAGCTGCCACCAGTCTGACACCAACAAGGGTGAAGCTTGCAATTTAAGGATATGTTTATAATGCAATTAAATGCAATTGGGCAAGCGAGCTGGACAAGAATGATGAAAATAATCCCTGGAGAAGGGAACAAGAGGGACAAAGGACAAACACAAATCTCCAAACACAGCTAGGTGACTGGTGCGCGACCGAAAAAATCCGCCTGGTCCGAGTTCTTGTTCCCCTTCTCCAGGGATTATTTTCATCATTCTTGTCCAGCTCGCTTGCCCAATTGCATTTAATTACATTATAAACAGTAGCCCATTACGCGAATTCTCCGGGACATGTGGCCGGGTCCTCAGCGAGAGGGCTGAGCATTCTGCTTTTAACTAAGAGACAGTAAGTGTGCACGCAATCTTGTGTAACGTAATCATGCCGTAACCGGGACTCAAGTAGGGAATAACTCTACGACGCTTCCCATTCTTCAGGCGTACGCTATACGCACTCACACCTTGTGGCGTTAGAAGTGAGAGCAAACATAAGGTATCAGTGAATGGCAAAACATTTAAACTTAATTTTTATGAATAAGCATTGAACCTAAGCTTTCGTCTACTCTAAGCACGCGCGGATTCAGAGATCTGACAAATTGGGTTCTGTCAAAACTGTTAGACTGCAACTCATGGCGCCTTACTTATCACCATTTTTCATTCTTCTTACATCGTTCTAAACATAATTGTATTCATTTAGGTAAAGGTTTTAATTCCGTGTTTGAGTGTACCTCCATGACAGAAGAGTGCGTAGCTGGTTATGCAGATTTATGCTATTGGCCACTTGTACTTCATTCTAACGTTTTCTGCGGTTCAAGTTAGCCTTATCTTGTTGTTTCTTTCACTGCAAACACCTTTCGCCCACCCTCAACGCAGGCACGTAGCCAGGGGAGAGGCCCATGGGGCCCGCCCCCCCCCCCCCCCCTCCGAAATCTTCCATTTTGCTCGGACCTCCTCTCCCCCCTCCCCCTCATACAGCATTTTGTCATGGGCGAGCCCTCCCCGAAACAAAATCCTGGCTACGTGCCTGCCTCAACAGATTAGGTTAAGACAGAACAATGCTGGTTGAAGCGCGAAGGGGGTGGGACGAAGAAAGACAGGACTAGGTTTTGGGGTCGGGGGAATACGAGACGGGGTAATTGAACGCGGAGATTTAGAAACCTGCGGCTAATGACGCGGGGCTTCTGCGACAGGGATTCTGCACGCGGCGTAATTGTGCTGCACCCATCCCGTTGAACCTACACCTGACAGGCTGGCAACCCAGTCCTGGATCGCGTCGTGTTACTTAAGCACTCATGCCTGACTTCCAGTACCGTAGGCTGGTTTGCCGAATCGGGCGCCGTTCTTTGTGCGCCTTGTCCGAGCGCCCCACCCATTTTTGCTCCTTCTAGTCCTTGAAGTGCACATCATTGCAGTATCTTTACGCCTCAGATGTCTAGTTTCCTATGACACAGTTGATATACTTCGAATACTGTGACAGACCACCCTCTAACTGCAAATACGATTGCCGAAAAAAAAAAAAAAACGTAGCTGTCGGGCTCGCGTTCTGGGCGTCTCATTGGCACACGCTCTTCATACTCTTTCTCAAGTTTCAGAAACTGAGGGCTCTGATGTTCATTGTGCAGACATTTTTGGCGAATGGTGCGAAATTAATAAAACAAAATTGCCTCCTTTTGCATCCAACATTTAACCTTTTATGTGTGCAGTGGAATTCGCCTGCTTTATGTTGTCTGGTTCACCAAATGTATTATAGGAGGATGACGGCTACATAATTTCCTCTTTATGGGATCTTTCTCTAAAAGGGTGTTGGAGAATATATGCGTATGCTTATAAGTTGTGCCAAACTACCGGTGATCGGGATATGTACTCGCTGCTATAATGGCAAAAAGTATCAATAATCTTAAAGCATGAAATGCTTTTTAACCGTACACTCCCCCCTGCTCCCCAATTCTACAATTTTGCTTGTCCGCCCGTTCGTGCATTTCCCGCTAAATTTAGTGGGGGAAATTATGTTACGTGACCTATATGTCAATTCAATCTCTCCGCTAAATTGTGCGGCACAAATGACATTACGTAACTGAAGCAGCAGTTCAGTTTCCACGCTAAAAAAAAAAAAAAAAACTTAAAACTTTACGTCACGTGATCAATACAATGATTCAATTTCTCCGCTTGACTTAGCGGCAGTTTAATTTCACGCGTCCTGACGTCATGATACCTAATTTAATTTCCGCGCTAAATTTCACGTAAAATTGGACGTCCTATACGCCACTTTGTGTTTTCCCGCGCAATTTAGCGGTTAAAGCAACGTTACGTCACGTAAACAATTTTCGTTTTCCGGCTAAATTTAGCTGGGAAATTGACGTCGCCTGAACTGACGACAGTTGACACATATATCGGTAGGGACCTATAGTCGGTGAAAGGTTGAGTTTAGGGGAAGCTCTCCACACCTCTTAGCAGCTTAGCAGAACGAACGCAGGAGAATGACAGCGACCTTCTCTCCAGCTTACGCCTCGCTTAAGTGGAGAGAGGTGAGAGTACCTTCCCTTGAACTCTCAACATCTTAGTGATTACAGCAAAGGGCACATAAATTTCCCTACTAAATCTAGCAGGAAAATTGGCATCACGCTTTAAGCACCGATTTATTTTCCCCACTAAATTTTGCGGGGAAACTGTAGTAATATGACAGATGCGTCCACTTTCCTCACTCAATAAAGCGGGAAATTAATAGCAATAAAGTTTCTTATTCATTCCCCCCGAAACGGTGGTTTAATTCATTCTAAATAGTTTGAAACTATCGCAACTTAAACACTTCATTTCATGGAGATGAAGGTCGCGGCCAATCTTTTATATCTGGTTTTTCAAATGAGTTTGAATAACATTGTATATTTTGCCTTTGAGTTACTTCTATTATTCCCTAATGTGTTATTTTCCCATAATTGCAAGAGCCGTACTGTCGCCCGAAGCATTAGTTCGACAAGCGCTCACTGAGTACGTTGCAAATTTGCATTGTACTATGCGGATCGCAAGTTCGTCTGCCTCTTGCGCAGGGGTTCCGGTGACATTGGAACGCTGAACTCGGATTGGCTCCGATTGAAAAGATAGTTGGTAGACCTCAAGGCAGCTAGCGTTGAGGTCTACCCACTATTTTTCCAATCAGAGCCAATCAGAGCTCGTCGGCGTTCTGACGTCACTGCCACCTCTGTGCAAGAAGCCGACGAACTTGCACTCCGCATTGGTCCCATGCGTGTCTATTTTGCTGAAACTACGAAACCTGTCAAGGTTGTAAAGATTGTAGGAACACACAAGACACTTATTACTACAACGTATTTAATTTTTTTTAATTGTTCATTTATTCTGAATATACAAAGTAACAAGTGAAATGTACATACCTACTGCTCGTTTGGCCGTACACCAAGAATTTTTTTTGGTACCGTGGAGAATTCCAGCTTATATTAATAGAGAATGTGTTCTTTTGAAATATACTTCATTTGGTAATATATTTCACTTTACAAAAATATAACGGCCTTGGCGCGGACAGGCTTTGCCTTGTTGAACAACTGCATGTGCCGCAACCTGACTTTTTTTTTTTTGGGGGGGGGGGGGGGGGGATGATGGGTTGCCGACATTTACCGTCTTGGGCACTCGAGTGCTGCTCGAGACGGCCGTATCTGCTGTCTTGAAGAGCCCAGTATCTCGGCGCGCCGGCGGCAGCCCTCTCCCTAGACGTCGCCGGACTCCGCGACTCGTGGACAGAGTGATGTGCATCGCTGCCCACAGCGCTGGGAGAAGATTGGGCTCTCTAGGCGTGCTTTCTGATGTAAATGAGCGGACTACAGTGCATTTTCTCTAGTTTACTATCGAATAATTTCGCCGAAAAAAAAAAGTATGTGTTCTGGCTATAAGGGGACGCCTCGGCGCTGTTTGTTCAGGAATCCTCATGGTGGGAGCTGCCCACACTGTATGGCTTCAGCACAGCGTACCGAGGTTCCCCAAGCTGCACCAAGGAGAATATCAATATCCAAAGAACGGCCGAGAGAACGCCCAGCTCTTCCTATGCGTCACTTTTCTCGCTAGAGAATGGACCGACATCATTGGTATGTACTGTTTCAATTTTGAAATATATAGTTATAGCAGAATTAAGACACGCAAAAAACCTCAATTTAAAGGTACCCCGAGGAGGTTTCTGATATCACCTAAATATAGAGATAACTCACTCTGCTAGATCAAAGCATCCTAGAAATTCACAAATCATGACGTTGCCCGGCCGATTTCCCAATTAAAAAAAGCAATCAAAGATCGAACACACTGAGATCATCTCAGGCGATGGGAGGAGCATTGTTCCGGCAGCCAGGACATGCGACCAATGCAAACTCGACATTTCGTTGAGATTCCAAACGCTGTTATTACGAAATGCGTATGTTTTTGCAGATGGCAAAAGCAAATAAGAGTAGTTGAAAAATCTTTTTTTGTTTTGCGGAGAAAGGACATAATACTGCAATAATCGTCTTAAGGACAGTGCATTAAGTTTGTTTGCTGCTCAGTAGCGAGCGCTCGCTGGGTTGAAGCGTAGTCCGGGCCGTATCGGCAACGAGCTGCAGGCATTCAATATATCACTCCGCTGTTCCACCGGTCGGATGCGCGAGGATCCCTCGCTTGATTTTAGCTGACAGTGGTCCTGATTTGTGCGTGTTGTCCTTTGCCCCCCTTGTTCCCCTTTTCCAGGGATTATTTTCGTCATGCTCCTCTCATCGCCGGAGATGACCTCCGTGTGTTGCGATCTTTGATTGCTTTTTTAATAGGGAAATCGGCCGCGTATTGTCATGATTTAGGAAGTTCTAGGGTGCTTAGAGCCAGCAGAGTGAGTTATCGCTTTATTTTGGTGATCTCAGAAAGCTCCGCAGGGCACCTTTAAGGATGATATAGGGTAGCCGCTAAGGAAAGCGAGACACGTTCTTTACCGTAAACTCAACTATGTATCACTGAACGCTCATGCTATACTCGAAGAATACATGTTGTTTTCTTCTTTTTTTACGCTTGACAGATTTGTTTTAAAAAAGGGCGTGAAAGTTACACTTATGTGGTGTGTGCAGGTGAGTTCCACGACCAGGGGGACATGGTATAAGGCACTAATCGTAACGATCAATGGTATAATTAGGTAAAGAAATGTAATTATCTTAATTACTGAAAATAGACATTAGGTTCCCATTAGAAACTTGCTAAGCGTCATGGAAAACCACTAAATAAGTTTTAAGAAATACTCTCTTCGCGTGAGAACCGCAGTAGAGCGATAAAGTCACCACTTGTGCAACAGGAGCAAGGCGACCGGTGCGATAACGTTCTCGGGCGAACATTTCGTCTCTGATCAGAGCCCCAGTCTTGTACTTGTTGCCCGAGTGGTACCTTTAGCGCACTACTACGCTTTCCACGTACCCAAAGTATTTCTAAAAGGTATTGATTTAGTGGTTTTCTATGATGTTCATCATGAGTTTGATTGGAACCATATGTCTATTTTCACTCATTAAACAGTTAATTAACAAATTTTACCATATTATCCAACTAACCGTTACGATTAGTTGGATAACCATTATTGTTAAACATTGGATGACAACTAGTGTGATAACGATTAGTTGTATCCTTTCATTGCTAGGCAGTATTACTTTTCTTCTTTTTTTTCTGTTCCGTGGAATGTTTTTTGTTAACAACATTTATTTTATTTGGTCGCATGGCCCCACATACAAGCAGAATGCTGCTTTTGTGGGCCAGCTCTTTATTTTGTATGACTTGATTTGTACTAAAAATTGAATTGAATTAGCTGCCTATACTATTTCTCCTGGTCCTATAACTCACCTGCACAAATCGCATAAGAGTAGTTTTCATGGCTTTTTTTAAACAAATTTGTTACGCTGAAAAGAACACCCTTGATATGGTGCTATAGATGAGAAGTGGGTATCCTTGTAATTAACAATGATAACTGACCGCTTAAGGCAGCGGTCCCACGGCGGCCATGATATATGACGCTTTACGGACGTTTTCGAAATGCGATTGTGGCGTGTTCAAGCTTGCTAACATTATGTGTTATATATCATCTTCTACTGTACAACATTATCTTTCCTCTGATGTAGGATTTGTTTTCCTAGTGCAAAACGCTAATTCAGTGGGCACCCGCGAACATTGGCCTTTTCGGCAAAACATGGTTTCGTAGTACAGTGGTACAGGGTGCACAATTGGAGCAATTTCTTTCAAATTTTAGAATGTTATAGAGGAAGAGTGCGTTCCTTGTCAACAGAGGCCCTTTTCTTGTTTTTTTTTTTATTTTATTTTGACAGATATTTACTTGAGAAAACTGACTTCGCGGAACCATATTCAATCGCGAATCTTTGGCCGCCTACTCGGTCATTTTATTTGAAACTTTTTACTTTTGTTTGCAACTATGGTTGAAAGAGCTACGCTAAATTTCATTGTAATATGGCCTAAAGTTGTTTTGGAATTCTCATGTGAAAAGTGACAAAAACAGTTAATTTTGGCAAACTTCATTTGGTAGTACAGTGGTACAGCGCTTAGGGATTGGCACATTTGAATAAAATTGTAGACCCGCAAAGAAAAACATATTCTGCTTTGTCAACAAAGGCCCTTTTTCCAAATTTCACCTTTGATTTTCCATAAAAAAAGTTTGAATATAGGCGAAATCACGAATTTGTTGATAGTCAAAAACGAGTATTTTGACCCCTTTTGGCAGACATTTAGGCAGATATTTTTAGTACAAAATAGAGTTTACTGTCCCAGATCCTCATTATCAGCTCACACTTTCGATGATCGTGCCTGATTATTAAATAAATCATAAAAAGACAGGAATTATAAATTGAATGTCTTGTTGCGCCCTCTTTGTGATGGCGATCGAAACGTAACTATGCGAAGTTCAGAAAAAAAACAAGGATGCGCTGCTTGCCAGCTTCGGAAACTAATTGTACACTTGGTTTCTCGCAAAAAAAAAAAAAAAGTGCATAAAAAACCCGGTCTTGTAGTATGTGCTTAATTATTACATATAATACGGTACTTTTTGCAAATATAGCTTTTAGGGGAATTTTACGGTCGCCGTTTATATTGTCAAATTATTTTTTATGCCCGTTTCCCCCGGTGCACACTCTGCTGAATACAATCGTTCACGCGATCGATATCGACGTTTCAAATCACCAAAATTGCCAGTTCCGTGCCGATACGTGCGCGTGATCCACGTGCTTTTGGTGCGTATGCGCGTATACGTGTTTGCGGCGTGGTCCTTCGGTTGCTGCGAGTCTTCGTGTATTTATTGTACACTGCTTGGCTTCGTGTGCGCATCCCTCTCATTCTCGTAACTATCCCTGCTTTGTTTGTGTGCATGGCAAGAAGTGTATGTCTGTCTTTTTCTTTTCGTTCGCTGAGTAAGCTCGTGTAAGTATCCTTCCTGCTGGCTGCAGTTCGTGTTTGCGTCTTCGTTGCGGGATGGTTCTCGTCAGCGTGCGAGAACCATCGCGCAACGCTGCCTGCAACTGAATCCAGGACTGCAGACAAACCTAGCGCGGCTTCTTTGCGGGCAGTTTGCCGTAACGTAACAAACGAAAAAGTAGTGAAACAGTATGGTGTGAAAAGACCTTTACTATGATGGCGAATTCCACTCGTCATTTTGGAGCAATGGCGAGATGGAGCTGTCATAGATTGCCTGTCGGAGCACGGAATCCGCCAGTACGGAGTTTTAGAATAGCGTCGTCGCCACTGCGAAGTCTAATAAACGAAGTCTAATAAATTAAAATTAGTATTATAACACTGCTGTCCTCGCCTATTATTTATACTGGTCAACCAGGCGGTGTTCGATGAAACAGCTCCGATGAAATGTCCGGACCCAGTAATACCTCACAGCCATTCGTGATCAGAGGTCCCAACACATCTGGCAAATTGAATGTAACGTTACCACTATACAGAGGGAACAACATCGCTTCCGTTATTATTATTATTGTTGTTATTATTATTATCACGGTTATAGCTATTACAAACACTCTAAATTCACTACGTTAGACGCCACCATCTTGTTGTAGGATTTTTTTTTATTGTGCCCATGTGACTTCTTTTACACTAGTTCTTACTGGTGTTTCATCGTAATTCGGGCATTGAAAGAACTTTTGCTGCCGATCCTACCATTTTTTTACCCTTTCGCAGCAAAGGGATATTATGCTGGCATTACACACGAAATAAGAATGTAGCCACACCGTCCCAATCTCAAACTACAGCACAATGGCCTGACACAGCTGTAGTGCAGCAGTACCATGAGCAGGTTTATATTTTTAAAAACCCCATGAAGCTATCCGGTGGTAAAAATAAAAGAACCGCCCATGGCCAGTGCGTACAAGAAAAGGCAGTGGTGACAGGAAGCGCAGGGCGTCTCTTTCGTACGGCCGGCACCCAGGGCGCACTCATATGTACCCTGTTGCACTCACGAAGTCGGGAGACGTTGACGCATTATCGAAGGTGTACCCTTTTTCACACATAGGCGTGCAACGCTGGAGGATGGGGGCGGGTGGTTTTGGAAAGCGCTTTCTATCATTTCTACGCGCGAGTGCTCCTGCAACCCACGCATTGTGAACAGTTACGCACTCGCGCCCCTGCCTTTGCCAGCCCTGCACACAAGTTGTACAACTTCGAAAAAGCATAGTTCAAAATTGGCGGTCCTACTTTTCCATATCGCTGCAAAACCCCATCTCGCTCAGATCACTTGGCAGCTGGACAAGTTGGGGCAGGGGGCCTTCAGTTGGGGATTATCCGGTACATTGTCCTCTGAAAAATGAACGGACGCGCGACGCGCCAGAGGGTGAACACGTGAAAGGAGGGGTGGAAGAGCGGACGGGGAAACTCAAGGTCGCAAGCGACGGGGAAAAAGGGTTTTAAAATTGGCGCGTAGGTTCCGCAGCATTTCCTCACACGGACAGCCAACGCCGCCCTGGTGGTTCAACTAATGTCTTGTTCAAGATGGCCGCCGTGGTACCGCAGCCTTAAGAATCGCAGGGTGTGACAACCCCCGGGCATTTTATTGTTGCTAGGAATTCAATCAGATAGCGGCATCAGCCGATAACAGCCACGAAGAGCGAACCACGAGGCAAAAATTGCGAACACGGTAATATACTCCTCGCGTTTCTCAGGCTGTCAGGAAATATAATCGGCAACATCCTTGATGGGGTCGTCTGGTTCTCGATCTGCCACCCAAAATGTCTGAGCGCTTGATAACATCTTTCTCACAACGCCAATGTCCATCTCGAACAGAAATTGACTCCCGACTACCCGAACCCGCGCTGATTTCTCAATCACCAGCATTCTCGCAATACAGCTTGTCTGGGGTCGCCAAATGGCAAAGCTCGATTCACATGTAGCGCCTGGTACGTAGCACTGGCCACCGGTAGCCCCCCTAATGGCCTTTCCAGCAGCGATAAAACCATAATAAAGATTATTAGTGGAGGGCAACGTCTTGTTAATAGTTTAACAACCCCGAATTTCGGTCGCCGTTGGATAGAACGCCGGTGGAAATGTAAGCACCAAAATCATTATTTTTCTTCTTTTACAGCTCAACACCTGCGTGTACAATTCGCCAACGTCTACCAAAAACATGCGCCACCTACTATGCTGATGAAATATCCAAAATTTAAACTGCTGTATGAAGGGGCCTACGTTAGGAACGAAAGCCTCCGGAACGACACTCTGATGAGCTTGGGAAGACAGCGTATGCAATCGATTGCGAAGCGCGGCACGTGGAAACAAGGTTTGTGATGTCATTCCTTCTTCAAGGAACGGTCGCGTATATTTAGGGATAGTGTGGAAATATTAAATAGTAACACGTGAACGGCAGAATAGCAATGAATGAAGTTTGTTTTTGGAAATGGAGAAGGCGAGGGCTCCGTTTTGGCCCCGACAGCCACGTCACCATAGTCAGTGTTAAATTAAGAGGCGTTGGCGTGGCAGGAAACAAAGCTTACCTGACACGCCAACAGCGTGGTAACTAAACTTTAAACGGGTACCATGCACCATAAGGAATACTCTCTGCTTGCCTCGTGATAGGGCGAGGTTACTAGATTAGCTCACTTCTGGAACTCCGGCGGGGGATGGTACCCCTCAAGTCCGCCACCAGTCGGGTATTCTTCTGAAACGCTACGTAAAGCGCCAATTAGACGCTGTGATTCAAAACTTGTGTGTTCCATAAACGGTGGCAGGTCGAACAACGGGAGGCGAACCTTCGGGGGAGAGGGGGATACTACTCGTAAAAGCAGCGTCTATGCAAAGTTTCTTAATTGAGTTGCTCTAATAACGTTGTCTGAAGGTAACAAAACTATTGATACAACTCTAAAACAAAAGATTGCACAAGATTCCGCGACCGAACCCTGCCGTATATAAAGCCCTTTCGCTCGGGTAGTGGGCCTGGTATTGGGAATGATATGGGGTATCTTGAGTACAATGACAGAAAAAAATCCTCAATAACTTCTGCATATGAAAACTTACCAAGATCTCGATTTGATCGTCGAGTCCACGAACGCCATCTGTTGGAAAGACGTCCAAAGAAGCGTCCACACTTCCGTCTGGTCTATATTCTTTGAGAAGTTAAGAAACCAGTAGAAGCCCTACCCCTAGTACGAGCTCGTCGCCTTCTGCTGCAGCATCTTTGGATACGCGTGCGACGAAGTGTTATCAAAGGCAGAAAGCCCGCGATCGAAACGGAGCATGCACTGATTTCTTAACCTTTCACCCACTATACAGCATTTGTTTTAAATCTAATCTAGTATTATATGTTACTAAATGTATCTGCTAAATATTCCGAAGTTTCCAACATGCAGAATATTTTATTTGAAAATGTGGCCATCTAACACCTTTCCTTTTTCTGCAGATATATACGCTGCCGTGGTGGCTCCCTATATTGTCAAGGATAATCTTTATGTCGAGAGTTGGAGAAACGGTGCCGGAAATGCGGAGAGATCATTCTGCCGAAAGACTCACTCCGTGATGAACGTAAAGACAGTAATAATCATGTTCAGTCAACATAAAAAAGATCAAATCATATTCAGTTATAGAGAGGACCATAGCAAGTGGGCAGTTGCCGAGTATGTTAACTTCTTCTGCTTTTCCTCTCTTAATAGGATGGTGAGTCCTTTTGAATGTATCTAAAGGTTTAATTGAGTATAAATTTGTATATATAATATGAACTAAAATAGAACTTTCTGGTCTCAAAGAATATGTGGTGGGATACCGCATAACCATTGTGCTAGTTTAATGACACCACATGCGCGGACATAATATACATTTTATAGCACTCAAACGTCAAATGCGCACTCCTATTTATATTCACCTTTGTTGCAACGCGATCGTTTCTTTAAATGCACCTGCGTGTGCTTGAGGCTCAGTGACTTCCAAGTCTTTGCAGGATTGAAAGTCAGTCATAAATCGGACTACTTGTCACCACTCGCGTTCCTTTCTGCATACGTAGATTACATTCTTACTTTACTCACGAGAAGAAGATGGTTCCAGATAGTCAGGTTTTAACTGGTGTTACCTACCGGAAATTCAGGAGCCAGCTGAAATGCTGAGATTGGTCAAAACTTTCCCAGCGGAGAAGGTTGCGGTCCTGATACAGCAGTTCCACGAAGAACTCAACCGTCCTTACCACAAGGGCACAACTACAACCGCTGCATCGGGTGTTCAGAAACACGATTCGGGCCCCTAAAGGAGCTATATTACCTTCACAATTCCATCAGTCACTACATATACCGAATTTTGTGCATTCGGTGTACCTCAGAGGCACATTTTTGGCGTAAAAAACGTTTTTTTTTTAAACCTTGTGCGTAGTCGTTGGCGATCTCATGCTGAAGGGATGTCTACAACTTTTGGGAAGATTCTGGTATCTGTAATCTTGCTTTATTTCGTGCTGGAATGTTTTCAGCTGTACTGCAAATTTTCTTCGCTCCGTATGCGCCGCGGCCATAGATATTGGGTTAATCACTTAGTTATCTGTAGCAATGTTCAAACAACCGAAGAAAGCGGGTGTTTCTTCTAAGAGTAAGCTTGACTCCCTGCTTGTGTGCAGCTACTTCACTTTCCTGACTATAGTCCGCACCCTGCGTATATTTACCGCACAAAAATGGGGTCAAGAATAAAAACTTTTTTGCTTTGATAGTCCGCACCCGCGGGGTGCGAACTATCAAAGTAAACACTTTTTATTCCGCGTGCAGACTATGTACTTCAATGCTAGATGCCTCCAGGCTTCTAGCATTGAAATCTACCCACTATCCTTTCAATCAGAGCCAATCAGAGCTCGGCGTCGTTCTGACGTCACCGCAACTCCTGCGCAAGAAGCAGACGACTCGCTCTCCGCATAGTATTTGCGATTAGAGGGAGGATGAGCATTGTTTTTATTACAGTGAAAGAAGCGAAACTACGAATTTCATAGGATTGAGAGGGGAGCTGAAAGTTTTATGCTCACAGGAGTGTGACTATTTCAAGGTACCGATGTTTAATGAAGTATCAATTGTTTTCAAGATTTGCCGTGGGGCGGTTAGTACTGCCGCCAATGCAAAATGCAGCTACAGAAATATTTTTCGATACGGGTGATTTTTATTCATTTAGTGTACTTTTTTTACAGACATTATTTATTATTTTACTTCGAAAAAAATATAAAAATAACTAAATTAATTTTTAAATTTCGGAAAAGTGAAATCGAACAAAAAATAAACTTTGGTAACCCTGAATTTCCCGTAAAAACTACTAATCTCCTAAAAACACTCACTGAATTTCACGCACAAAAAAATTAATTGCGCAAAATCGAAATTCCATCGTAGTCGTACGTTATACATAATTAACGTACTCTGTTCTTCATAAAATCATTCAAGTCGCATCACAGCGATCGACCTTAAAAAAAACAAAAGAGTCCTCGTATAGTCTGCATCTATAGATACTCCGGACCGTGTTAATTTTCAAATTTTATAAATGTGTAGACTTATAATTCACGGACTATAACCATAAAAATACGGTACCTCAAAGCCGCAGACAAGCTGCGTGCACATTATACAAAATACTAGGTGTTCACTGCCGACGTGCTGAAAGAGGTATCTGGTGACATCTTCCTGCAAGTATGTTGAAAGCATGGTGGCTTCGAACATGCTTACAGACAATTTTTGTATGACCAATAATTTGACAGGGCGCTCATACGGGAACAAAAGTCGCTTCAGACTGTCTGCAGAATGTCGTTTGTACATTGTATAAGCAGTGCGACACCGGTTTCATTCACGTAACCCGCCGGTATGCGGTAGACGAAACCTTCAGCTCTTTCGCGGGGATGTGGAATGAGGGGGGGGGGGGGGACGAGTGACAACAAATATATTTGAAATGTGTTAGGAAAAATAGATATCGTGCACACTCTATATCTATTTTTTCTCGACGCGATGTTTTAAAGCATGAAATGCTCTTCAATGCAACCCAAAATCTCAAAGCTTTGCACATCCCTCCGTTCGTCCGTGAATTTCCCTCTAAACTGAGTGGGAAAATTGACTTCAGGTGGCCCGACGTCAGGCTACCTATACACGAATTCAGTTGCCCCGATGATGAATTTAGCGGAAAAATGAACGGCACGAGACCTGTCGTCGTGAGACCTAGACGCCAGTTTCTTTCCCCCATAATATTTAGCGGTGACATTGAAGTCACATAATTTTTGTATCAACTTCTTTTCCGCTAAACTTAGCGGGAAAACTAATAAAAAGGATATGATCTTGGCTTGCCAAAATAACTCTTTCGTGTTTTTTTTGTTTTTTTTAAGAAATTTAAAACTGTCGCTCCCTAAGTGGGAGTGCTAGTCTTTACCTTTTTTGTTTGATTTGATTTATCGTGCCGGCTTTTAGCATACTGATGTATTTCTCAGTGGTGATTTCAAATATGTAATTCGTTTTAAAAAGCTTTACCAGATCCTGAGTTATCAATTAATTTGCAATTTTAATTAGGTTTTCCTTATGGGTCCTTAAAGTAAAATTCTTCAGAATATATAAGAAATGTTTATAGAACTGCATTCACCAAGGCATGCTTTATGCGGTGATACAAATTTGTTGAATTAAATGTGATAAAAAATTTAATTATTAGTCTCAAAAATATATAGCCTCCCGTATCGTGCAACTTGACTGAAAATGTTTACCAATATAGTATCTTTGAAACAGGCCTAAAATAGCATCACCGCACAAGACATGTCTTGGTGAATGCAATTCTGTAAAACGTTCTGATGTATTCTGAAGAGTTTTACGCTAACAACCCGTCAGGTGGACCTAAATTATTGATAACTCAAGATCTAGTAAAGCTACCTGAAAACTAATTGCACACTTGAAATCGTCACTCCGAAATACATCAGTATACTAAATTGCAGCGTCTTCGCTTAAATGCATTACATGTCTTTAAAAAATCTGCGGCCTTCATTTTTTTGTTTTGCAACGATACACAATTATTTATTCGAAACAGTTTGTTTGTAATGTGAAAAATTATTCTTATTTTCTGTCCCACAGGAATCCCAATACAAACGGGGTGGCGAAGTGACCTGCATGGAGAACGCAAGACTCGCGCATCTCTTCCGAAACAGCATCAAAGAACTGGAATTGTGCGACGACTTACGAGGAAACCGAATTCCTGAAAAATAGACGTTCGTTTAACATAAAACTTAGCTTTACCTGTGAACTCAACGTTTAGTGGCATGAAGGAAAGGCAACGCTGGCGTCCAACACCCGCGAAAAACCAGGAGTCGGTAACACAAAAGAGCGTGATTGGAAAGTCTAATCGAAAATCAAAGAAATCCAATTTTGTTGCATTTGAGCACGAATTAGAAGTCACTTTTCTCTTCCTTGATATGCGCGGGAGAATTCAAAATACGCTCTCGGAGCCTCAGCTTTACTTACCATAAACGTCGTGCTTAAGGTTGCCTCAGCGCTCGCTTTTTTTTTTCTTCATTATTACACGGGATTTTCATCGAAACATGAATGAACAATAAAGCTATTTATTACAAAAACATTGGTCTCAGAGTGCAGCTAAGGCTACAAGCGCGGGCTAGTCGGCGCACCTTGCATTGAGACGAGCCTTTTCGGCATGAGCACTTCTTCAGCTTCAGAACCTTTCGAAGGTCTCATTCTCGCGGGCGTGCAGCCTTGGCTGCAGTCTCACAGCCGGTTTACAAATTTATAACGGTTGCGTTCACAACAAGCCAAAAGACAGCAACAACAATGTCACCGGGACAAGTGTTGGCCGTACACAACGTGACAAGCATTGCAAGAGATTGCTTCGCGAACCAATTATGAGTCACGGTGGTTAGGGTGTTCTGGACGCTTCTGTTGTTTTGGCTGTTTTGAACGCAACCGTTACAAATGTGTGAACCAGCCTTTAGGTTAAAGGGGACGTGCAATGATATTGGGTTTGAAAGTTACTTGCTTTATATAAGCTTACTGGCACTCGTGCGACAAAAATATGCTCTCACGGAAAGCTCAGATCAAGAAGCGTCTTTGTCTCCACGCAATTTCAAGAATAAAAGCGCACATTTTCTATAAATCTCTTCTACCGTTAACCACGCTAAGACCTCAACGCCATCGACTCATTTCACTCCCTCCATTTCCCTGAATGCTGGTTCACACAGCACCGTTTGTTTACGTTACGCGAAAGTAACGAAAAATTTATATAGAATGTCGTGTGCCAGGCTTTCTTCTTTGGCTGGTAGGGACGCTTAATATAAAGAACAGGTGTCTCGGTTACTTGTACGTATGCTGTATGCATTCGTGACACAACGCAAGAAATCGGGGCTGTGTGAACTAAAGTCACTGGATCCTGGGGAAATAGCACCATTGTCTTCTTTGCCTGCTAGCCGCACACAAACAGATACTGTACTGACAAACAGACGAAGAAACAACGCCAAGTGGTTGGCTGATCGGTCTTAGCTGCCATGGCAATAGCCATTTCGTTGTTTTCAAATGGAAGCTTTCAAAGGGTCATTCTGAACCAGTCGCGCCAACATCGCTTTGAAGCATCATAGTACGAAAAGCGTTCCTCGCGAATATAAGCATGCGTATTGGGCACAGTGATTGCAATCAAGTAATCAAGCATGCGTACCTCGACAGATCTCTTACATTGATATTGCTCGTTGTTTTACAAATTTCAATACAAGAAAATTATTTTTCAATGTTTGCAAGAACCAACGCGGCATGTGGTAGTGGTACGAAGATGTACGTTTTCGCCGGTGTGTGAATAGCAAAATCTCGGTGTAAAAAAAAAAAAAAGACGTCTCTTTAAAGCTGCATGTCACCAGCGAATTTATATAGGCTCACCAAGAATAAAGATGGAAGGGAGAAACTCCTCATTCTATGAAACAAAATGGCGATCATACGGGGAGTTCGGCACAGTTTTCCTTAGATCAAGTGACTTTTGATGAAGCTACATAGCGGTCTTGGCGTGGCTGGATTAGGATGACTTTTCCAAGGCTTCGAAGATTTGAAAAAAAAAAAAAAACGAAATGACGATTGCTATGACGACCGAGCCTGATGAGTCAATCGTCTTTAGAGGTTTTGGTCGTCTATATGTTTGTATATGTTTGTGTCCACCTAGCAGACAGGCAAGGCAATGGCGCTACTTCCCCAGATTCAGTGACTTAAAGAAAAGAAAATGAGCCATTCCACTCTGTGAAGGGGGACGACCAGCGAAGCTGTTTAACATGACACAGACGTGACACAGAGTTTTGAACAAAGGTAGTAACTATCGCCGCCCCGACGAGTCGGACGAAACTAGACACGCGCGACGGGACCGTCATCCGGCGAAAAGTAGACATGCGCGACGGGACCGCCACCCCGGGAGAGTGGAAGGAAAGGAAACTAGGCACGCAAGCACTTGGAACGACGACAAAGAGAGGGAGGTGCGAGCGTAGACATAGCCGACGCAGGTCGCAAAGCGGCAAATCTTTGAGAAACCTTTATTATCTACCTGAAAGTCTACTGATCTTGACAATGATGCCCTTTGATAACTAATCTACTGAAAATGCATATCCAAGTAATGAGAAATATAAGCTTTGGCATAGAATGAAGCGATTTCGCATTAAATTTGGGACCTGAGTTATTGTTCACGTACACGCAAAATCGATGAAAACCTAGCCATAAACAGCTTCGCTGTACAGAACAAATTGGCGTGTGTGTATGTTTATTCTGTCTAAAACAGTCTGCGTCAACGTTCGACTTGTCTCCCAGCTATAGATGAACACTTTAGCCACTGCAGTACAACCGCTAGCCTGCGTTTTTAACGTGCATCGCGAAGTAGTGATACACGACCGCACTCCGGTACGATACTCATCCAGATCAAAAAGGGCAGGGGTGAGGATTGAACCCAGGATCCCAGGGTTCTGCAGAGCGAGTTTTCGCTCCACGTGCTCCGAGTTGGTGTGCGCTAGCCCAATCGGCCACTGATTCCCCCATCTCCCCCCAGTGACTGAGCTACATCGTACTAAAAGTGTTCCTCTTTAATATAAGCGTCCTCGACACTGTGTATGCACTAAAGTTATAGACTATAATTATCTTCTGATATCTCTTACAATCATATTGTTATTTTTGCGTATTTAAAACAGGAACAGTATTCGTTAATGCGGATAAGCGCCGACGTCACTTGTGGTGGCAGTGCGAAGATGTCCGCTTGTTTCGCAGGTGTGTTGATAGCAAAATCTCTGTATACGAGAAATGCATTTATAAAGCAACCTGTCACCGCGAATTTAGATCGGCTAACAAAAACTAAAGATCTGAAGAAGAAACCTGAAGGGAGTCCAGAAGATCAATAAGATAAAGTACAGCGAAATCTAGAAGAAAAAAGGGGAATAAAGAAGATACGTTTTGAATATTTGTTTTAGCGTTACGTAATTTGGCGCGGCCGACAGGATACACATCATGTGAATAAAAGTATTGTGACGCTGAACCTTAAAAAAGTGGACGTGCTAGATTTCTTTACCCGCCCGGATAACAGAGCGGAAGCAAACTCTTGCGCACCAGCACCACCATCCTCTGCTCCTGGGAGAAATGGCCATTGGCGCAGACAACCCGCAGTATACAAAAACTCCAGTGAAATGGAGCATGCTCCACAGGCTACCTTTGTACAGTGCCCTTTGCCGATAGCCAAGTGTCTCAATCCACATCTGTCATTGACCATGAGAATGCAAAAAAGGGATAAAGGTTGTCAGTCTGACCCGAAGACCCCAATCGAGACGGTATGCCTCAATTCTTTAAGTTTGTTACATATTCAAATTTTAGTGATTGGGGAACCAATGAAAACTCTTGTAAATACTGGAGCTTCCATTTCCATCGTCAAGAAAGGCAAGATTTATCCAAGTGACATATTCAAAAGAAAGTCAGCCAGTGTTCGAAGTTACGATGGACACACAAGACAACACTCAGAGTGGGTGGAAGTGACGGCCAAGTTCCTATTTGACACAGAGTATATCGAGCCCTTGTCGACTGGTGGAATGTAGTAAGATTTGCTTGTCACGCCATTAGATGAAAAAATTAAAAAAAACTAAAGCTAAATCTTTACTGAAATGGAACGGCTTCGGTTGGTTCACCACCAGAACGGCCAAAAGACTTAGAAGTTATTATCACTCTACTTCGCACATCAGGTCAACTGATGATGTTTCTAAAACTTATCCTAAACTGGTGTGTGCTGGGGGATATGCACCTTGTACACCAAGGTCTCAAGTACAATCCAAGCTTGAAGACAAATCTGTAGTAAGGAGAAAACCTCGCAAACTGACGCGAGAAAAAAAAGACGTTGCAAAAGCAGGGGTTGAAGAACGTCGGGACACTCTCCCTGACTCAAGAATAGACATTTCGAGAAATTCCCAGAAACACCTGCCACAAGGGGAATTGTGAGGCTGATCGAATGCACGCTCGTATCGGCTAGAATGATTCGTATATCCTGGTGACGGCATGATTCATTCTTCGTTATCATTAGGAGCTCAGAGCTATATTACTACCTAGCGACTCTAATTCCTTGCATACACACTGATCGTTAACCTTTTTCCCCAGTTCCCGTGATGGCATCACAAGTTAGCCTCGTCCTTTTGAAAGGTAAGTACTCTCTATTGCATCTTGAGCGCAAAACTGCAAACTCTAATTACCTAAGATTTTTTCCAGTTTCTTCTTTGATCTTCACCTCTTAATGCACATTCAATATATTGTTTACTTGAGCCCAGTGTTTGTCTCATCATTTGACAGCTCCACTCTTTTAGTAACTTTACAAACAAGAGAAATCAGAACCTCGGCATTTCTAAGAAATTTGGCTCGGAACGGGATTTGGACATTAAGGGTAATTGCTAATTAGGATTACCAGTATTGCTAATCCCAAAACGAGCTAATTGGGTTCACTAGTATCGTAACCAATGCCTGTCGGCTGCAATATTGGAAACCCAAATTAGTACACGCATATTGGAGTTGCCA
Source organism: Ixodes persulcatus (assembly GCA_013358835.2). Taxonomy (NCBI): domain Eukaryota; kingdom Metazoa; phylum Arthropoda; class Arachnida; order Ixodida; family Ixodidae; genus Ixodes; species Ixodes persulcatus. Next base: position 27,336 of record JABSTQ010004387.1, read on the forward strand.
ATATCTATAATACAAAACAATACAATAGAATGCCCTTATTGGGGTACAATAAGTGTTTGGATCCCAATACAACATAGCACATTTTGTATCCCCATCACAATCAAATATATTGTATTGGTTTTACAATTTCCATAATACGATATTTAATTGGACTTTCTTCAATAGGAATCTAATTCGAGTGAGGCGACAATCATCACTCAGCAGACTCACAATCATGTGGTCATTGTCAAACTTACTGATCCGACCACGATCATCACTAACATGAATCCTCTGTCTCTCAAACAGACGCTGCAAAACCTGGCACCGGACGGAGTAATCCAAATTTGACCAAATTATCGCCTTAACCTCCTGGCCATAGATGCAAGGAATACAGAATCAACGAAGTCCCTTTTTCAATTAAAGAAGCTCGGCACAATCCAGGTTTAGACGTATGAGCCAGCCCCTATATCTTCCAATGTTGGTGTTATTCGCTGCGTAACACCAGAAATCACAGACGCTGCCCTTTGGGCATTTATAAGAGAAAAAGATTCAGTAATTCAAGTGAGAAAACTCGAGGAAACAGAGACAGAATATCTTGTCTTCTACACCAGTACCTCACCAAAACACGTCTTGGTGGAGCACACAAGATACAGTGTATTTTCCAACCTCGAACAACTGCGGAAGTGTCCTAAGTGTAACCGCTTCGGACACCTAGCGAGCACATGCTCAAAAACGCAACGCTGCATCCAATGTGGTGGAGATCATGTCGTCACCGAGTGCGAAACGAATCGGCCAAGGTGCATAAACTGCGAGAGAGGCCACGATGCCACGTCCCGGAACTGCCCAGCCTACGTACAAAGCTGACAAACAGATAACTAACTACAGAAGTTCGAACAATGTGGACTACACGTCTGCTAAATCTGTCATCACGAATGAACAAACTTTTTGGGGACTGTAAAAGTACCGTACTCCTTGCAAGCAAAAACAAAGCTTAAAGCGAGACTAGGAAACTATCATCCCACTGATGAGTGAAACCGACTTTCCTCTGTTGGTTACGCCGTCATCGGAAATAGTGCCGGAGTCAACGGTCCTGTCTGCAAAGCAGTCAGAGTCTTCACCCAAGAATAGAGAAGCTGTTTCGAGCAAAAATTCTTCCAAACACCAAGAAGTAACAAGAAAATGGGCAAGTGAACACCCAGCTCAAACGAAGCCAAGATCGGTCGCAACGCAAACGCCTCAAAGCCTTGGTAATGCGTTGTGGACAGTTCCCTATTGAAAAAGACTTTTTACCGGAATTTCATTTCCAGTAAACTATTATTTTACTGGATTATGGGACTCTTTTCACTTCCGGTAAAGCCGAAATTTACCGGAATGTCACCGGATCTTTTTATCGGAATGTCACCGGACTTTTTTACCGGAATTACCGGAATGTCTCCAGTTTTTTACCGGAATTGCGTTTCCAGTAAAAAATCTAATTTACTGGATTATGAGACTTCTCTCACTTCTAGTAAAGCCGAAATTCACCGGAACTTACCGGGTTTTTATTTTTCTTTCGGACGTCAACGGAAGGCACTTAGGAAGAAGCCTGTGAACCGTGGGTGGTATATGTTTACCAGGTGCTGGGCGATTCGGTAACAATTAAAGTGGTTAGTCCATATAGACCTGAAGATTCCGTGCATTTATTTAACAGGGTCGATACCAGTGAACCAATTTGCACAGCTGTAGACAAAAGCAATCAGACTAAATAGGAACAACCGAGTTATTTGCCGCAAAAAATGTCTTTCAAGGTACTCACAATGCCGCTGGGTAAATTCCTAGATGTACGGTAGTTCAACTAATAAAACCGAGTAGGTGCACCACACGGACACACAGATACTGTCAGTAGCACGTTTAGCGCAAACCACGAACGCGCGGAACGAAATATCCGCCGCCGTGGAGAAATCAAGGGCACAGATCACGATGTCGTCCCTGATGTCGTCGCCACGGGTGCACCAGGCGGACACATACATACTGTCAGTAGTACGCTTAGCGAAAACCACGAACGTGCGGAACGAACATCCGCCGCCGTTGAGAAGTCAGGGGTACACTAACGATATCGTCCCTGATGCCGTCGCCGCGGGTGCACCAGGCGGACACATACACACTGTCAGTAACACGCTTAGCGAAAACCACGAACGCGCGGAACGAACATCCGCCGCCATTCGGAAATCACTGGCACAGTAACAATGTCGTCCCTGATGTCGTCGCCGCGGGTACACCAGGCGGACACATACACTCTGTCAGTAGCACGCTTAGCGAAAACCACGAACGCGCGAAACGAGCATCCGCCACCATTGAGAAATCTTGGGACAGTCTTTTTCGCTCACTGGATGCTTTTGAAGCCGGACGGACAAAGAGGCGTAAGAAACAGGTCACTGAAAAATATTTTCTTTTCATCTGCACACCCAGCTGCTCTGGAAGATAAAGATCGCACACATGGAACGAGAAGCCGAGACTGAGCGTCCGTTCCTGGCCGGCCGTTGCTCGTTAACGGACAAAGAGACCGGCTTTCTCCAAAAGAGTCAGCGAAAAGACCCTCTCGCATTTTCCCCACGAACCCAATGCGAGGAAGAGAGGGTGCGTGGGGACTCGTCCTTGGTGCGTTGTAGGCACCATAATTACACGCCCAGTCCCCGGCTCGTCTTGGCTTCCCCCTCCCCTTGCGTCGGCTTCGAGCGAAGTTCGGTAAACAGGGAAGGGAGTCACCCGTTTCGGGTAAGATTTCTAGCTAAACCGGGTCGCCTGGTGAACAAAAGTGGCTGCCGGTGACATTCCAGCGAAATCTGGAAACCTGCTGCCGGTGAAATTCCAGCGAAATTTGTTTGCCGGCAAATAATCTAGCAAAGACAGGTAAACTACGCTGGTTTCGGATGAAAACGGGTGAAACTGCCCGACTTTTTGGATCGACAAAACAGTTCGCTGCACGCACTTCTTGTAGGATTGCAACGTCGTCCCGAGCTAAAACTGGCACTCACGAGAATGCCGCTCGAGTGGTCTCGTACCTGCTCTGGCCCAGACTTTCGCCTGTCGCAAATAGCAAGTTGCCGGTAATCGCTGCCCACCTTTTTGGATCGTTAAAACAGTTCGCTGCACGCACTTCTTGCAGGATTGCAACGTCGTCTCGAGCTAAACCACGCACTCACAAGAGTGCCGCTGCATTGGCGGCCGCCATTACAAACTCAGTCCCCCTGCTCGTCTTCGCTTCCTTGCCTTTAGCCGTTCCCCTTGCGTCGGCTTTTAGTGAAGTTCGGTGTCCGGCAAACGAGAGTGGCTTCCGGTAGGATTCCAGCGACGGGTAATCGAAAGTGGTCCTGGTGAAACATCCTGCGAAAGTGGCTGCCGGTAATATTTCCACCAAAGACTGTTAAACTACGCTGGTTTCTGTTGAAAATGAGTGGAAATTAACCCGTTTCCACCGAATGTCACTCGAAGTTTTTGCCGGATTTATTATTCCCACTCCTTCTTCAGTTCTCTTCAGCCACCCATCGCTCACGCAATGATCACAGTCATCGACATTGTTGTTCCACTTGCCACTTCCTGGAGCAACTAGCCTGCTTCATTGGAAACAACACATCAGAAATTGAAAATTGAAACATTCAAAGAATACACTTCCTCGCTGCTATAAAAGCAGCCTTTTTCCTACAATAATACAGTGGAATGTCAACGGGCTTCGAAAAACGATAAAGGACCTACGCCAACATTTACATAGACACGAAGCCGAGGTACTTGCCCTTCAGGAAGCCAACTTGAAGTCAGGAGCGATCCGACTATCTCCCTATGTTATCAACAGTAGTACTTGCCGAACAAGACCACCAACAACAGACGTACCTGTTCATACACCGAGACTTACCTCAGTTCGAAGTGGATCTTTCAAATCTCTGCGACCAAAACGCAGAATGCGTGGCTGTCACAATACAAAAAAGACAACTCGGAGGCCATGACCATCGTGTCGGTATATATTCGGCCTAGTTCTCCTTGAAATCCTTCCCTCTTAGGCACGATCCTCTCTCGGTGTAAGCCAGCCGCGCCGATCCTTGGGGATTTCAATGCCCATGACGAGGCCTGGGGGGACAAGCAAACGTCCACCCGGGGCCGGTGTTTAGAGGATATGACTACAGCTATAGGCCTCCGGTGTCTGAATGACGGCACTGCAACATTTGCGAGACCTGGCGTAGAGCACAGTGTGCTTGACCTGAGTTTCGCCACCTCTGCCGTACGTGCGCTCTGGCTCGCCGAACCCGACAGCTGGGGCAGTGACCATCTTTCTATTATAATTACTTCTCCAGCGAAAATACTGATCACTTACAAGACTTGCTCTATGGAAAACTGGGATGCCTTCCGGGTGTACTTCGAAGATATAATATCCATTAGCACACGACCGCCATCTCGGGCACTCTGCAAAGCAACACGGGAAGTTACGGTTCCTATATATAAACCCAACTCAGACCTAATTAACTTACAGAAAGATACGTGTCTCGCGCCCCAAAGCACAACAACGAGCCTTGAAAACATCAAGACAAGAGGATATACAACAGTATCAAAGGACTGATGCGACATTTCGTAGGAATACCAAGCGCTTACAACGGAAACAATAGCGACAGCGATCTGAGACTCTTCACTTTCCCGGTGGTTGAAGACAACCATGGCAAATGGCCCGCGTTCCGGCGGGTCACAGTGTTCCCCGCTCACCGGTCCTTTGCCTTGTTATTGCGCAGAAGATCACGTTGCCTCAAACCGCAGAACTCCTTGCTGATGAATTCACCTCCGCTCCCGCTCTCCCACCGGGATTTGTCGCAACTACCGCTTCCAGAACCGCAGCGCAGGTTGCCAGCAACTCGGATTTCACGCTGGGTGAAATACAGCATGATCTTTAGCGTTCTTCTGGAAAACGCACCGCACCAGGCCCAGATGGGGTAACTTTTGAAGCGCTTCGCAACCTTGATGTTACGACCCTTCCTGACCTTCTGGAATACGAAAATTAGTGTGCCTCAATGCCCTTCTGTTTAGGCTGATGCCATCGTTTGTAGTACCCGATGCCGACAGCACGCGCTCACAGGAAAAATACGAAGAAATCGCAGGAAACAAAATGTCGCCGTAACACAGTCAGCGCACGAGCGCGTGCAGAGACAGCTCTTTCACGCGCTTCAGTCCTAAAAATAAAAATGAGCGTTCGAAACAAAATGGCCAGATGTCATCACCCCAAGCAAAGCGCACATGAAGGCACCCTAACGAAAATCACACTTGGCGCTCGTCTGATATTCCTCCCACCTTGCTCAAAACTGAGGTCGTTCCCATCCATAAACCAGGAAAACCAATTGGTGCCACCAGTTCCTACATACTGATATCTCTTACATGTTGTCTGGGGAAGGTGATGAAGCGAATGGTCCTACGGCGCCTTGACTGGCAGCTGGACACATCGGGCGCCCTGCCTAATCAGCTGTCGGGCTTCCGCAAACAACGTTGTGCAATAGACGCGATCGGCAGCAAAGTATCAACCATAGAACAATCGAAGGCAACAAGGCAAGCAACAACAGCAATATTTCTCGATATTAAAGGGGAGATGCAACAATTTTTGTACTTGGCGCAAATACCACTTAAAACGGATCCCTGACGTTAATGACCTATAAAACATGGGTTCGTTTCTCACCTCACGCAATAGAAGTTCCAGAAAAAAATTAAAGAAAAAAGAGCACCGTTCACCCCCTCAACTCGCAGCCAGAACAAGCGGCCACGTGATCTGGAGCCGATTATATGCCGCCAATGTTGATCATAGCCACGCGCTGGGGTTGGCAAAGCACAGGACACGCGCTGAGTTCCAGACATTGTTATGGCTCGGCTATTGTCGTCGTTGCAGCGATTGGACACGGGCCACTACCCGAATGCATGTCGAGGCATCGATTGCCACGAGCCCAGATCGAATGCGTACGCAGTCTTCGCGTCCACTGTGTGAGCAGCATTTGAATATCGTCAAAGCTGGGATCGCAAAGCTCGATGACGCATTCCCGTGGGTCGCACTGTTGCCATTGTCCCCACAGCTCCGTCATGAAATTTCGCAAAGGAGCAAAAGGCGGCTTTGGAAGGAGAGACTGAAAGAAAAACTCCGCTTTTATCCTTTGAATTCCGCCGCGACGAAGATGCTTCTTGGTCAGTGGTGTTGCGTTCGAGTATTCTTGGGTCCCATTTGTGCCAGGAAGCTGGTGTAAAGTAAGAAATATTCCTACCCAATGTCGTTGCACAGCCCCGTTATGCCCGTGTCCCACTAGAACGACAAACAGAAACAAACGACAGCGACAAGCCTCAAACCAGAGCCTTTCGCGATTTGAGAGGCTCTGCAGATTAAAGGAGGCTATGACCAAAAACGAGCATCATGCACGCGAGGGTATCTCTGGCAGGCTTGTAATCGCTCGTGCTTACTTCATGAGCACCGAACGACTAAACGCCTGCCAAAGGTATCATCGCGAGCATGCTGCATGGGTTTGAGGCTTGTCGCTGTCTTTTGTTTCTGTCTGTCGCTCTAGTGAGACACGGGCATTAAGAATGCATTCGATGCAATTTCACACGAAACCATTATTGCTCAGCTTACAAGGCTCGGCGTTACAGGCCGAGCTCTGCACTCTTAGAAAAAAGGGTGAGTATAGTCCTCCCTAAAGGGAGGAACGCTCTTGATACATATGTTCCTTCAGAAAGGGAGAAACTTTCGTCCCTAAAGCAGGGGAGCAAACGTTCCTCCGTCACCTGCATCTCATTATGGCGGCCACGAATCGAGCCAATCGAGCTCAATAAGGCTTAACGAGAACACTAAGTCTATTGTACGGAGCGAGAGGAGCAGCAGATAAAAACGTAACACGAGCTTTCCGCGAACTGTATTTATTTCCGAAGCCGGCTTCCCCCTGCAGGTAAAGAAACTTACGTTTCGAAAGCATGCAGTCACTCAGTCTTCTCATCGTCAGCACTGCGATGTTAAACGGAGACAACCGGCACCAAGTTCGCGCACTTTATGTCTTACCTTTGCTATTTCTCGAGTCACAATTCTTTCGTCAACCGTTGCGTCATCCGCACATCACGGAGGAGTGGTAAACCATTCGCCCGCAAAACCAAAAGCCGCTCTCAAAAAAAGCAAATCCGAAGCAGCCTCCTGGCTCATTTCAGCACGGCAACACGAAATTATGGTGTAGCCGCGTAGAGTAAAAGGAGGTTAAATCGTTTGCCACCAGATGGCAGGGTCAAGCAGAGTAATCGCAAGTAGCTAGGCTAGGTGGCGCTAGGTACCGCCCAATTCATGTTCTACGAACAAATATTTGTATTTTTACGCAACCATTGCACTTCGGGGTATTCGAGAACCTCTATTGTACACACACGTAGACAGATTATCCATATTACAGGCATCACGTGAACATACATTAAAGGGCTGTTTATACTCCGACGTTGAGCGCACTGAACGCAGCGTAGCGCAGAACGCGCGCCTTTTATTGGCCGGCAACCAGGAACTCGATATCTGCAACCAATAATTACCTGCGCGCGCTGCGCTACGCGGCGCCCGACGACGTTACGTGGGAGTATAAATGTACCTTAAGCGCATACACCAACGTTACTAAACCACTCAGTTGGGAAACTGCCATAGAGACTGCTCTGAAAAAGTGTCCCCGATTTGTCCTCGAGCACCGAGCAAATGACGAACACAACGCCACCATTTCTCCCGCAGCGGCCGTTCGAGGAACTGCACGTTACTTCTATTTTGGCTTTAATCGGCCATTTCGGTGCCGAAACAGATACAGTGGAAGAGGTTACAGGGGCGCCACCCCCATCTCCCCAGCGGACGCGCTGCGCCTTGCTACCGAAGTTAAAATGCACCAAGGTTGGGACGTGCTACCTGAAAGCACCGCTGAGGCATGGTTGTATAAAAACAGTATTAATTGTGCCGCAAAACCTTGCAAACTAAAGATTTTAAAAACATCACGCGCCCTTCATGTTGTACTAAACTCCAATAAATTTCATACAAAAAGAGTCTTTTCTGTTTGTTTTTACGCAAAAACAGGCTTTCTAAAAGCTCAAGGTGACCACAGTACAGACAAATGATAAAGAGTGGCGCTGTTGTCGCATTTAGCTCGGTCTCGGTGGACGCCAGCGGCCCAGGTTTCGACGGCGAGTTTCCCAACTGAGTGTTCTAGTAACGTTGGCATACACGTACATGGCACATAGAACCATCAATACAACAACACACTAACCCGATCACTACTCCCGAGTAGTTAGTTAGAGTTATGAAAGCAAGGAAATCAAGGGAATTGTTGCTTACTCCCGGGCTCTGCGTTTCCGTCTTTTATACTGGTCGTTTTGAACGTACGGAATTTCTCGGTGACTCCCTAAGCAATAAAAAATATTCCGAGCATGTTGAGTTTTTCTCAGCAATGTCATACATCTGAGAGTATTTTTAATGGCTCAGGGGATGAATCTCTTATTAAAAAGAAAACGCTCGATCATGCCGTAATTATTTGAAAGTCAATAAATTGAGCCGCTTCAATGCGGTTCAAAGCCACGAGTTTGTTTCCCCGCACGGCACTTCGTGGCCAGTATTTCTATTGTAGTGTTTGTTTTTCTATTTGTGCTGTTCGCGCACGGCTGCAATTGTCGTCTTGAATTAATCTCTGTAGAGCGGATATTCACTCAGCTGGAAGTGATGCTTCGCGGGCAGAGAAATCGCTTTTCGATCAACTTGAATGCAGTCAAAGCCGCGACTTGCGGCAGGTGTTAAGTGTACGGAGCTACGCCGTGGCGAGCTTGAAACCTTCTTGCGCTCATCCCAGCGCGCCACTTGGAGGGCAGTTTCTCCAGGAACCGTAGTATATTTAAACAGCAACATAAAGGATAGCTTTTTTTCGATTTTATCTGTTTTTTTTAATGCTAAAATTACACTGCAAATATACGTACTTTCCATCATAATTTCGTACTGTTCAGTCTTTTCCCCAGAGCACAATCGCTCTCGGGGACCGACAGTCACACTGGCCACTGTACGATAGGAGCTTACCGTTCAGACCAGCGTTCCGACATGACTATCCGCACGTCGATCGACTGCACCTAATCCCTCAAGTGGTCTTAAACTCTTTAATGTAAAGCGGGCTGTCACCCTGCGATACCCCCCCCCCCCCCCAACCACGGCGCATCAATGCCCGACAGTTTACGTCATCTCATCTTGCTGTTACACCACTGATACGCGAACACACGGTCACATCGGCGATAATTCCAGTCTTCTGTTCACTACGCACAACACTTCCATCACAATGTTGCTGCTATGTTGCCTTGAACGCCGGTTGGCACTTGGCACGGGAAAACAGAACCGAACTCAGCACGGAAGGCACAGGCAGCCGGCAGGAAAACCTGCCTGCCTTGGGTGCAGTTCCTGCGATTTCCATAACGTTGAAAACGTCGACACAGTTCCGCGTGGTTCCGCTACGGTAGGTCCGCGTGGGTCCCGCAATCCAGAGACGGCCATCTTACCCAGTGTACGTAGCGCTGCTGGCACTGCTCCGGAACTTCGCTGTTCCTAGCGGCTTCGTTTGCTCATTTGATAAAATTAGTGGTAAAAACGTCAATGCAACCGTAATATTCTGCACGTTTGGACTAGAGGACGGAATTACAGGCGGCCTTTGCTGCCGCTGAAGCTCAATCAACTCAACATTTATTTAACAACGTGCGCGACGTGCTCGAAAAACAAGACCGAAAGAAGATGAGTCGGGAGGGCGAAAGCTTTCTCCCGTCTGCCTGGAGAAGGAGGAAAACGTCTCGTTCCTCCCTTCTCCTCGTGTCCGCTTGGGGGCGCGTCAGTAGAAAGGAGGAACACGCGCCGTTGCTACCTTTTTCCTTCATTTTTTTCTTAGAATGTGGAATTCATACGCACCTTTCTTACAGGAAGGTCAATGCACCTACGCCTAGGTGGAATTTGAAGTTCTCAAAGTACGGAAACCCAAGGCGTTCACCAGGGCAGTGTTATAAGCCCTGCCCTATTTAACGCTGATATGGCGGCCCTGCCATGGGCCCTTGAGCGTATTAAATCTTCGGGACCAGCCATTAACATCGCAATGTATGCTGACGACGTGGCCCTCTGGGATACCGCCCCGACTAAGATATAAAACAAGATGCAACAAGCCCTTCAGGACGGATTGACTACAGTTGTAGATGAAATCTCTAGACTAGGCCTTACACTCTCTGCCTAAAAAACAGCTGCCCTTCAATATCAACCAACGGCTAGAGTATTCATCAACAGAATCTACACAAATAACGGAATAGACGTAGCACGTGTCCGGACATACCCCTACCTGGGGTTTCGTCTGGATGACCGCATCTTCTGGCGGCACGCAGTCAAGACAACACTGATCAGATGTCGCCGCCAACTCAACACCATTCGAATGATCATGGGCAGCAGGTGGGGAACGTCTCAGGTCATGAAGCCACAGCTATACACAGGCATCATTCTCTCGAGAATATTGTGCACCTTGTCGCTGATTCACGTCTGTAATGCGTAGTCTTTAGCCATTGAGACCCTGCAAAAGATTGCAGTTCGTTTCTACTTGGGTTTACCAAGATACTCCCCCGAACATTCCAACACGGGTTGAAGCGAGGATCAACCTTGTCCAGAACCACGGCAGAGAGCTGACGCTTTGCTACATTGCAAGACAAACATCCTGCCGGTCCAGGGGTCCTCTCTTGAACCATATTCAAAGTTGTCATCAATCTCTCCTTGGATCTTTCGCTAGTCTTCGAAGGAATTGTGGTCACTTTAGATTCGATCTACCCGTCACCACCACTGTACGCCGCGCCGCTGGACATCAGTTTTTTCCGGAACTCAGATGCAAACGCTAGCCCAAGTTGTCGCTCGGACCCTCACGGAATACCTAATTGAGGCACATTTCCTAAGATGAATAGGTGTATACACCGACGGCTCGGTACTTCATAGGCGCAAATCATTCAGTGCAGCAGTTTTAATACCGGAACTAAAGATGGCCAAATCAAGAAAATTTAGCTTTCACACTATAGCTACAACTGCCGAACTCGCCGCGCTATTGCTAGGACTAAACATCCTCAACAGTATCCGTCACTGTGGAAATGCAGTGCTCCTCACAGACTCCAGAATAGCTTTACAACTTCTCGGTGCCTTGAAGACGCCCCACAATATGCCAGATACATTGGACGTATATCACAAAAAACTTAGAGTCCAAAAGATGGCAAATGGCATACCAATGGCTGTCATCACACGTCGGTATATGCCGACGTGTGATCACACGTCGGCTGCCATCACACGTCGGTATATGTATAGACAATCGCTAAGGCAGCACATGACATTGATGTAGCAACACTTGTTATACAAATATGCATGAGGCCAGACTTATTATTCGCGAAGAAATAGAGAAACTACATCCGGACACACGCGTCTCTACCGGAAAGCCACCAAAACGCGTGCCTTCAAAGCCTCCGCTTCTCTACTGCACAGACTTCGCACTGGTTGTGCCTTCATCGTATGGACCTAACGATCAACACAAACTGTCCGTCCTGTGATGTTCCTCAGTACCAAGACCATTCCCTCTAGACCTGCCCTACTCTTGCGGACGAAAGAAAATTGTCTCTCGACGGCCTGCAGCAAGCAGGCGTAGCAAGTGCTACAAAACAGGACATTCTTTTTCCCCCAGGTTCTGCACGCGATATCTCCAGAACAGTCGCCGGAATGCTCAAGTTCTTGGAGGACAAGAGTTTACTTGACCGCCTCTAACCACGGTGTCTTACATACACTGGGCGATGGCAACACATCAACAAACCACTCACAAGAACTGTTGACCAAGCGTTCCTCCTCTTTTTTCCCCCTCACTTCTCTTTTAAGCTCTTTTCTTGTCCCTCCTTTTATCCCCTTCTCTTCCCCGGAACTAACTCGCCCCCATCAAAATAGTGGCCAACATGTTCCAGCTTTCTTCTACCCACACCACTTACTACTACTACTACACTCTAAGAAAAAAGAGAGCGCGACTTAGTCCCCGAGGGGAGCAAGTGCGTTGCCACAACCATTAGTCCCCTCGGGGACTAACGGGAAGGGGAGTAACAGTTGCACCCCTCCATTAGTCCCTCGCAGTTCCTCCGATGGGATCAAATGTTGCGCCTTTGCAATTGACCCCTGGAGACTAACTGTTAAGCCCTTGCACTTGGTTCCCTGGGACCAACTGTTACACCGTTTCAATTGAACCCCGAGGACGAACTGTTAGGCCCTTGTACTTGGACCCCTGGGACTAACTGATACACCGTTTCAAATGAACCCCGAGGACCAACTGCTAGGCCCTTGCACTTGAACCCCAGGGTCTAAACGTTACGCCCTTGGATTTAGACCCCTGGGACTGAACCTTTACATTTGGTCCCGAGCCAAAAATCTCCGAAACGAAATTGTGCAGTTCAGGTAAAACGTAGCTTTATTGCCTCGTAGATACACATAGCATTCAAGGATGACTGAAGCCGAAGTTCCTGGGCGGTAGAACCCACGATAAGGCCTAATTCCGAAGAGTGCACTCGCGTCGACGATGGCTTGGACACTGGAACGTCTGTCCAAACCGGTCGTGGTTCAAGCGCCGTTTTTTGGGGCACCGGCAGCTTCTTGCCTGTTTGCGAGGAATTTGGATTATTAGTAACAGGGCAGCGTGAAATACCCGATCGCTCGACAGAAGTATGAGATATAACACACGCATAATAAAATAACAAATAGGCTGCATAAGTGCTACAATGATTCACATTCAACATGCGATCTGTTGACAGCAGACCAGCGCAATATTCGATTTTGAGTAGACCGTTCGCTGCGAACTACAGACCCACCGTGTGCGTGCTCAAACTATGCTTCAAAGTAACGGCACGAGCTCCCGCCATCAACGCGAAAGTCTAGTGTACAATCGAATAAATGTCTCTATTAAGGCCGGTTCTCACACGCAGCGAAGCGCTGATGTTGCGCTACTCACGTGTCGTGAGCTACTTTTCGTCTGCCATGAGCAACCGTTTTGACGGCGCGATACAAGGCTGGTGACCGCTCCCGTCAGCCCGCGCTTAGCGCTAAGTCAGCGCTATGCTTGTAGCGCTCCGCTGCATGTGTGGACAGGCCTTTATGGTCAAGCGATCCTGCCAGGGTCTGCAAAACACACACACACACAAAACAAAATAAGCCATCGATAGAACTGGCGTTTCGCTCGATACGATTGAATATAAGGTATCTGTGCTGCATAACAAAATCAGGAACCATGGTGCCAAAAAGATTAGAGCATGGCGCGCGCTTTGCAAGCTAGAGAACGAGCTCAAAAGAAAACCCTTTCTGAAGCCGCAGTTAATGAATACACTATAAACAAAAGTACTTCGACGTACCTTAATTGAGTTCCCTTGACTTGTGACTTCAGAACAGATCAAGTGAAGTACTTCAGCACCGCGAATCAAAACCGGATCCCGCCATGTTCGGAGACGACACAAGGAGAATAAAAAAACGGTGACCAGCCTCCGACGATGGCTGTATGTCAACTTCCAACTTACTAAAAACAGGTCTTTTCAAACAAAGGCCCTTCCCATTTTCCCGACGGACCCTATCTGCCCAACCCTCCGCGTTAGCGAGAAGCAGAAGGAAGAATGCGGGTAGGGAGTTGGGGGAGGGAAAGGGCGCGCACAAGGAAATCTCTTTTCCCCCTCCCACTACACACGACACACGGACACAGCCAGCAGTGTTCCAAGAACGGGAGAAGGTCACCATTTTCAACACGCCGGTCGAGTGACGCACAAGCAAACACTTTTTTTTTTCTTTTCTCTCTCTCTCTTAAGTATATTCTGCCTTCTCGGGTGGCTTTTTTGTTTTTCTTAGTTCGCATTTGTTTTGTATTAGTAGGGTGTTCCCATGGGTGACGCTCCGGGCGCGGTTCGTTCTTCGTTGTTCATCTGGAACGTTATCTGAAACAGCAACGACGATGGCATGAAGGCGTCTGGATACTGCCCCTGAATGTGCTTTTTGAGTGGAACGTGCTGTGCATCAAGTGTGTCTTTGCGGATTTTGAGTTCGACATTGGACTACCCAGAAAGGTTGGTCACGGGGAGACGAAGAGACGAGGCTCGACTTGTTCTCAGTAACTCAGTTTTAGCGATTGAAGTGACCGTTTATTCTGACTGCGAGACTCCGGCGTTGAGAGCGCGGCTTCTAGAAACTGTCAAGTTTCATTTAAGAGAAAAAAAAAAAAAGTGTTAGTGTTTGGAGGTGTTGCGTTTGGATAAATACTCACTTTTTGCGCGAAGGCAAATTACGTGAATGGGACTTGTGAAATGTCAACAGATCATTTTTGACGAGAGAGTTGGGTGAAGTCGAGTCAGCATATTCGTTAACTCGCATTCACACAACGCGTGAAGCTCTACCATGTAATGTCTTAACGTTCGTGGCACATTAAACAAATTCGCCAGTTTCGTCCGAGTTTTGTCAACACTTTCAGCCGTGCTGGGCTGAGTCTCGCCGATCCCCAAGACAAGCGAAATAGCATCCGTCCTCCTGGCGAACATTCCGCTTGCCTTCGGGGACTAAACCATACAGATGCGCCCTGTCTAAGGGGGACTAATGGGTGGTTTTGCTCGCGCACGCCTATCGGTTAGTCCCAGTCGGGCGCAGTTAGTCCCCAGCTTTTGCGCACGGTACCTAGCTTGAACCAGATGGTCCTTTCGGGGAGCAACTGGGAGTTCAGTGGACCAAATGCTGCCATTAGTCCCTTGGGGCCAACTTTTTTCTTAGAGTGTACCCTGGCGTTGGTCGCCAGGAAATTGATAAGTGCGTTGGAGTAACTCTCGTTGACTGAAATTATCGTGCACGTGATGTTTCAATCACGGTCATCCTAAATCATGATGGAAAAGCGCCACTAGCGGTACGATCGACCTAATCCGTACGCCAGGGCCTGGAACGTCGCGTCCGAGTGGTCACACTCTGTTCGAGAAAAACAGAGTTCAAATGGCACATTCGTTTCTTACATCTTTCTGCATGATTATAATCGAAATATCACGTGCACCCTATTTTCAACCATGAAGGGTTACTACATTTAACTCTTCTGCGCTTATTAAAACAACATATCTACGAATAAAACTGTTCCTCGCTACCAACGCTAGAGGATTCTTCTCGGCTTGTGGTTGGCCAAGACAACATGTCAAGCCCTCTTTCTGCGTCTGGTGCACGCTCTGGCTCTGCCCGCTCCTCCCATTGACCAAACTCTCTCTATACACGGCTCTGACTTGACACCGTATTTGTGATGTCACTGCTCCAAGCAAGCAGTTGCTAAGGGCGTTGCTATCGACAAATAGAGGGTGCGGTATTTCTCTTTGAAAGAACGATCATTAGGAAAATGGACGTGGGATTGAAACACCTAAAAATAATAGACGTAGAAAGCCTTGATCTCACAACGCGACAAAAGATTGCCGAGAATCGGCTGTTTTTGAAATATTTATAATGCCAACTTCTGGTCCTCGAGACAACTCAAGAAGATGCCTGCAGCGGACAACGAACAGATGCAGAACAACCTAAGTATGTCGTCTGCAAATGTTGAAATCGCTCGCATAATTATACGATTTTGGTCTTGCATTTACTGGGAGCATGGCAGGTTTTAGAAAGCTCCTCAAGTCTGTTTAGTGCATGATAATAGAGCAGCGTCAGGCTGTCTTTTTAATTTTGAAGTTGACGTGCTTTCTAATGAAGAAGCAGCTATTTTGAGTCTGATGAGATCGAGACCCAAAATATCATCTGCAGGCTCGAAATACGTGAGTGTGTTTGAAACCTCCTGAATTGTATTATCACAGTTAAAACAATCTTGATGATTTGTCCCTTTTCAGCAAGACCCAAAATAGGGAATTCAACTTGGTAAAACAGCAGGTAAGTTTATATCTGGTAGGGACCGTCTGTTTGATCACACAAATGTGCGCTGAAGCTTCTTCTGTGCAGGTAATGTCCTGAAACACGAGCTTGCGTGCGCTAAGATGCTGATACACTACAAGTCGTCGTCGTTTTTTATTATAATTACGATTCGGCCTCGCAGCCTTTTACTCTTCTTATATTGCGGAATCCTCCGGGCAGGCATTCGCGCGCTCGCGCAACTCGAGCGTCAATCAAACTGTGCACGGCCATTCCTCGCTTACAAAATTCCACAGAAAATTGACCCCGAAAATAAAAGTTTCGTTCCTCGTCACCAACTAGTAGCGTGGTCCATCAGAAAGGACCACTAGACCCGCGAAGCCATCGTGTCGTCTGTTAGCAACGCAAAACAGGGTGTAAAACTTTGTTACAAGCTTTTATCATAGGCACTGGAAGGATATATAACGTTTTGAAGATTATATATTGAGCAGAAACAAGGCTAACAAAAACATTATTCACTTTTTTCTTAAAGAATATCTATCTTTCCGTCGAGCCACCATACATTTGTCCATAACGGCAGAAGCAACGGTTAATTTGGAGCACAGCGCCATGTTGGAACGTCATCACTTACGGGTTCAAGAGCAGACGTCGTTTCTAAGTCAGAAATGACGCGATATTTTTCTGCGCGAATTATCAGTGCGTGATTATTTTACTCCACTAATAAAGCATGAAAATTAAGATAAAATATTAAAAAGAAGTTGTGTGTTGTCTCCTTTTTTCACAATACTTTTCTGCTACATGTCTGCGTCTGCTTTGCACTCTCTGGTTGCTACCGTGTCTCTTTTCTTGTCTGCAACTTTCATCCGTGCTCTTTTGGGGTGTAAGTCGTCTTCATCGTGCGCTTAGCTCCCAACAAGTGACGGAAGGTTGATATTAGTTAGGGGAAGTGCCATAAAACGAAAGAGGCCCACCGACGTCTTTGGGCGGACTTTTGGCAGCAACCTCCGGACTCCCTTACAATTTTACGCTGGATGAGGGGCGCCTCAACCAGGAGGAAAACCAGGAAAAACCAGCAACCGACAACCGCGGTGTCATCACCAAAGCTGACGCTGAAAAATGCGATACTTGCGGTTCCTTCACTGCCAGCGCCAATCCCCACTTGTCGACGCGGAGAGCACTTCCGATATCTATCGACCGTTGCGCCAATCAGGCGCTTTTGGTTATAACATGACCGCCGTAGATAGTGATTAAAAGTTTTTCATTTCTAAATTTTTACTGAGATACCTTCGGTCGTCTCCGTGAGAAATGTGAGCTCGACACGCCCAGACACCGGTCTAGAACACTGCTTCAAACAACAATTTAAACTTCTGACTCACCGTGTAGAACGAAGTTCCATAATCACGTTCCTTTACATTTTCAAAGCAGAAATAGCAGGTTCAAAAACGATTGCGTCTGCCTTAGAGGAATGTGCATCGAGTGAACAGAAACACGGGTAAGAAATATTCCAGCAAAAGCATGCAAGTAGCGTGCTCGTGAAATACATAGAATAAGAGAAGACGCCACAGGGGAGATGATTAATTTGTGTTTCCGCCTGGGTTCTTTTTCCTCCGCTAAAACATATCTTTATCGTCAAATGTTTTTTATTGCTGGCGATTATCTGAAAGGTCACACATGTACACGTGAACGGAAAAAAAAAGTTACTAGATACCGTTACTTCTTTCTCGCTAAAAACGTTATAAGTACGTAACTTCAGCTCATAACTCCCGGGTTACGTTTTTGTTACTCTAAATATGTCCTTTTTCTGGCGTAGTAGCAACCATTCAACGTATTTGTCGTTAATAATGCCTCGCTTTTTAACCCCGTTCATGGACGTAATGGTGGTGGTGATAAATGTGGCTATTTTGTAACGATTTGTGCACATTTATTTTAATTATCTCTCTGGCACTTCCTTGCCATTAAAGTCACAGGTGCAAGCAGGGATAAAAACCAAATTGGGTAATTTGTCTGGTACACGTTCTCTTCCAGAAGTAGCTAAATATCTTTACTCGTTGCTCGCTCAAAAATTAGCGAAAACATCTCCCTCGATTTTTATTTTAAAGGAAACCAATTCGCTACTTCGTTACCGAAAAAAGTACCTAGATACAATTAACGCATTACTTGAGACTCGTTAGCTAGATGTCTTCTTCAGGCCATACGTTAAGTAACTTATGCGCATACTATTTTCTTGTGGTATTTTGACGTTTTTTTTTGCGTTAATAGACGAATATATGCCTGAATAATCCGAAAATATTTTTAATCATTTGAAGTTCTGCTTGTTGTAGATAAATGTTTTATAAGAATATTATGCGAACTTCGGTTTCTAAACGCTAAATTTCTGCATTTTAGATGTAGCGAAATATACCAATATTGTTTCTATCGACATGTTTATGAAAAAGGTGATCTTGACTAAGGACACTTTCTCACTTTGCACGGAAATAGTGTTCAAATTCAGTGGCTAGGAGGCTGAAGCTTTCCGCAAAAATAAGCAATCAAAGGTTTTTACTGAGACAGTATTGACGCCATTGAATTATTAACCGGGGTACGTAACAAAACTACACGGATGAGAGCAATTTGTATGCAGAATCCTTTAGGTTAAGTAAGTGATAGCTGAATGTGCTTCTTGAGCATGTTTTACTCTCTGCACGAACTTCTTGTCTTTCAAGCTAATGGCGCTTTCAGTACATGAGCTAGGCGGCGTGTTACACTTGCGAATAATTAAAGGCGCACAGACACACGCCGTTATAACCGTATTTTTTGTCCAGGTAACTTAACTATGCATCGCACAAAGCACAAACACGGAAAGAAATTGAAGCTAGCGGTTATGATAGAACGCGAAAGTTTGAAAACATTACGTTACATGGATCAAAATATAATTTAGAAAGACATAATTTATCTATGAGCGGGCGTCCCCCTCAGCCTAATATCGTCGAAACAAGCAGTGACATTGTGGGCACATTTGGGATATTTAGACTTGAGAAGCATTACTAGTCAAGTAAGAACATATTATTTTCTTTCTCGTTGGCAAGTTATTTTTTTCACTGAAATATATACTGTAGTCCCCCATGGTTTATTTTGCTTTGACGGTATTAGGCTTAAATGGGTGTCGGCTTATATAGGTTGTCCCAAGTCACCAGGCTCGATCTAAATTGGACAGTATAAATATCGACGCCTGCACGTAGCAATCTAAAGTTTTCGTCAAAGATGTATATCATAGGTCGTGTTTTTTTTTGTGAAGTTACAAAGCGTAGCTCTCTTTCCGGAAACAGTAGGGCCAAGAAACTTGCCAGTGTAAACGGCGGACGGCGACGCAGACGACCGAGTCGAGTATCGGGGCGGGTTTAACGCTCGAATTGATAGATTGCGCTACCTCGTTATCGAGACTGCTCGCGACCGCCGGGGTTTATTAAAATGAATATAATCTTGTTGTAATGTACCTTTGGTTAAAAAAGAACATAACGACGGCGCTTTTGCTGCCAACGAATTTCGTCTGCGTGTCGTCTGCTTTCTTTCGCTAGTCGGCTACACCTTCCGACGCTGCACCCAACCCCATCTACCAATACGAGCGCCAAACGTGCCCCGCAAATCGACTTAGTCGTCTGCGTCACCTCCTGCCGTTGACACTGGCAAATGTCTTGGCCCTATCTTTTATAGAAAGAGAGCTACGCCTTCTAATTTTACAAGAAGAAACCGACCTGTGAAATACACCTTTGACGAAAAGTTTAGATTGCTACGTGCAGGAGGTGATTTTTCCGATTAATTTTAGATCGAGCCTGGTGACTTGGGACACCCTATAAATAAATTTTACTTTTCTTAATTATATTATAAATTAGGTAAAATCACGTTCCTAAACTTTTGTGTTCTATATGCCAATAATCTGCGCTAAGGTAGCAATTTGGACCAGTTGGTTCATGATCACATAAACCGCGCCAAGAAACACAATGTCGAGCAAGTAGACAGAAAAGAGCGCACTCGGAAGTGGTTTTTATTAGTGAAAACTAGTCATATACATAGCTTTGAACTTACACATAATCTCTCCTAAGTTCTGTCTAACCCCAGCAACAAGAAGTAATACTCATTCACAGATAAGGAAAGGGACGTATCGCTTATGCATCTTTCGCCGTTAAACTTCTGGAAGAAAGCGAGAAAGGACAGAAAGGACCGTTTTCTTCCTCAAGTTTAATTACCCCTAGTTCTGCCCTTACATGTTTCGCCGTTTGCCTGGATTTCGAAAGCCTCATGCACCTCTCTAGAAGCCCTATCCGGGTATCTAGCCAGAAACCTGGTGTGGCCAAATGACGGGGCACATGGGCAACGACTGCAGTGAGTGGCAAGATGTCCCGATGGAGTGTCTTTCGTCACCGCGGCGTCTTCATGTGCACGATCATTGAAGCACCGTCCCGTCTGACTGATTTTTAGATGATTTGTGGATCATTTCCTCATTCTAAGTAATCAGGTTGACGCACTAGAATTTGAAGTGACGGAAGAATTGGAGGTGTTTAGGACATGTGGCAATGGCATAAACTTTCTTCCTGATGAGCCACGGGAGGGACAGTTGCGGTTCCTGGACCTTCGGTTAAGTCTCCAGAAGTACCGCATTTGCTGGACGTAACAGCCTAGGTCAAAAAATGTCATTCCCCCGTATAGCTCTGCTCATTTAAAAAGTTGTGAAAATAAGCATTGCCTCTATGTGTCTAGATGCCGCCCTTAAAACTCCTGCAGGCATAGTGCACAAGAAAGATTTGATAAACAAGTTGCGAGGCGTAAGAGACCGGGTTTGCCACAGGGCACTCTGGCCAAGGTGGCAGAGACCTGGTAAAAAAGATTAAAGGATTAAAGAGGCAGCCGCGCGGCGGGAATATGATGAGACTGGTGTTAATCCCGTATATCCACACAGTCACGCATAATCTTAAGAAAGTTGCCTTGCGCTACAATGTGCCTGCGGTGTTTACTGCACCAAATAAGCTGACGCGGCTGTGCCGTAGGATCAACAATCCCATTGTATCGAAAGATCCATGTGATACCAGGCACCGTAGAAAATACACGGAGTGTACTACGGTTGTTGTCTAAGAAATTCCAACGTCATGCGGTTCGTCTTATGTCACCCAGACAGGAAGGTGCTTTAATGATAGTGCACGTGAACACGCCGCGGCGACGAAAGCCACTCCATCGGGACAACCTGCCACTCACTGCAGTCGGTTCCCATGTGCCCCGTCATTTGGCGACACCAGATTTCTTGCTAGATACCCGGATAGGGTATCTAGCCTGAAATGATGCCTTTGAAATCCAGGCAAAGGGCGAAAAATGCATAAGCGATACGTCCCTTCCTTTAGCGGTGAATAAGTATTACTTCTTGTTGCGGAGGTTGCACACAACTTAGGAGAGATTATGTGTTAGTTCAAAGCTATATATAAGATTAGTTTCCACAAAGAAAAAACAGTTTTGAGTGCGCTCTTGTCTGTCTTCTTCCTTGTCCTTGTTTTTTTTTTGGGGCGTGTTTAGGTGATCTGTTTTCAAACCGCTAGTGTCGCATTCTCGCGGAAGTTGAGAATTATGAGGTAAATAGTTAATTTGCTCGGGCCAACAAACATTGTTCTTATTTCTCGAAAGCACCTTATACTTTAACGTCTTAATCAGTTATTGCGCCTCCGAAATCTGCGGTTCCAGCCATTTGGCTTGCAGTACGAATCAACACAGTCGGGGAACGTAACTATATATATAGATTTAGTGAGAACCAAGCCCGTCAAAACAGGACAAGAACCTTGCGCGAATGTCCGCCATCAAAACATCCTGGAACCTTCGTACCAGTGTCGGATCGGTGGATACTTGCCAAGAATCCCGCGCCCCTCTCCTTTGCTCCTGTTTGTCATCGTCTTATTTCTTCTACTCTTGATAGCCTGTAAATTCTCGAGGCGTGCAGAGGCTTCGGAGAATTGCGCATCACCACAATACCACTTCACAATCCAACCCTGGGTATTGACTTTAAACATCAGAAGGCTTTGTTGAGAGCATGATAACACTGTCTGAATCATTAACGATGTGTTTTATGCAAATGTTGTTTGCCGAAGTGCTGTTTCTGTATTTCACACAATTAAACAAGAATATAGAAAATGAACCTTAAAATTCACGGTCAAATATATGACAAATGAACCAAGGAGACCATGGTGTTAACTATGACGTCTCTTTTCCAGCGATTGACTTTAAAAAAAAAGTTAACCTCCATGCCTGAATGTTTAGATAGCAAGGGTTATTTTATCTCAAACGTATGTGGCGTCTCGACCGTTGAATATATAGGCGGTCATATTGTGTTGTTCAGTGCAGTACGAGAAGCTGATATCTAACTTGAGGCTTCTAACATGCTTCACGCTGTAGTGGATTGCCAGAACAAACCCCTGCGCAATTATCATGAAGAGCGCAGCGGGAAAGCTTATTGAACTAAGGATTCCTGAGTTGTGCAGCACGTTTTCGTTCCGCGTCCACCCTGCGTTAGCACATTTGGGCAGCAGCCTCATAGTTAATTTTGGTATAGAGAGAGATTATCGAGTGCACTTTTATCGCATGAATGTAATTTCAGCGCAGATGTGTAGTTTCTCAAAACACAGCTTCTCCGGGGAAAGAAGAAAATGGGACGGCAAAGGTCACTGAACCCCTGACGATTTGTAATTCCAAATATAACGAATTCAGTTCCCCTCAATATTTTTCGCGATCGCAAACGGAGTGCGGATAACTTTATTCACGATTGTTAGAGGTTATATTTCCAGCAGTATACCTTTCCAATGCATTGCTCACTTTTGGTTCGCGCCTGTGCAAATACATATATCACACTAAGCACTACTACTCCTTCTCCCCCAATCTCTTCAAAAATAATTCAGGGTATGAAAAAGGGCACGAAAGAAAGCAGCGGTGCACAAAATATTTTTTTTTTCTTTTTAAACAAACGGGAAGTTTTAGAATTTCAAAGAAAGGAACGAATTACCTTTATCATTTATAACTTGCGAGTCCCAGTCAAGAGAAGAAGAACTACATTTAAATATATTATAAGAAATCAATATATCAAATGCTGTATTTAGTTTGGCATATATTTATTTGTAGCGCAGCCACCGGTAGATTGTGACGAGATGCGACAAAAACGTTTAAAGGATGGTAAATTCCTTAATATAACGACCTGAACATATTGCAGTAGATTGAGCCTAACAGTCAGTCATATCTCCACTTTCACTGTCAGGTGAAGCATGGAATTGGATATTGCTTATTAAAGGTAAACATATGTCAAAAATAACTTTTACCATGTTGCTTATAGATGCGCTTAACTTAAAGGAGCTGTGCAACAGTTATAGTGATTTGCTTAAATAATTTGGGAGTTGGTGTCTCGACCTTTCTGAGTAAAGAACAAAAAACCGCTTTTGCCTGCATGTCCTAGTTTTTATTTTAAAAATGGACAAAGATTGAGGTTTTCGGCGCCTCTCAACTCCTTCACTAACTTCCGAGTCACGTGCGTTGTGACGTCATTGGGGAAGGCGCGGGGTTCCGGTGAAGCTCTCTCTTTAGAGCCATCAGTAAGCAGCGAGAACTCATCTGCTCGTGACCGCATGACCACGGGCTGGTGGGCACAGCCCGAACAATATGGTGAAAAGAGGAACGTCCCATCCGGATCCGGACATAACCGTCCGGCCCTGTCCCCCCTCCCCCTCCGGCTTCTGGCGGCTGTTCCGCTGCTGACGGTTTCGTGGACCTAGGATAGATGGCGCCACTGAAACTTCCTATAACAAAAATGTTGTCGATGATACCAGGTTTTTGACGCATTTATATTTATGTTGGAACGACAAGATTTATAGAAAAGTTACCTTTTATCAAGCAGGTATTCGCACAACTTGCTATCTTTCTACAAGATTCCCCATTGACGTCATGCCGCGTGTTTCTCATGGCCGCCGCTCGCGGCTGCAGATCGAGGAATATTTTAATTTTTGCTTCGCGATTACGCGGCGGAATCGCAACATTTCGAAAGAAGAAGGTTTGTTTTCTGTCCTTGGTGACAAGGTGAACAATGTCAAAAGTAGAAAACGCCGATTCTTTCAACGTTAAAATCGTTGCACAGCTCCTTTAAGGGCGAATATAATTACAACGATCAAAACAGATACCCTCGAGCGCTCCGTGACCCGCTCGTTTCACTTCTTTCTTCGCCTTCGTCAATATCATAAAGAAAATGCACGTCTGCGAAAATGACGTATTACTCTAGATAGTCAGCCAACTCGTTACCTTTAAAATCGTCCGTGTGGAAATATTGTACACGTTATGAGTGATTATTAGCAGATAACGTTCGGGAGTGCAAGATTGGAGGACGAATATTACAGCGCAGCTGTTAATGGCTAGTTTTCCCAGTTTCGTGTCCGCTATCAAGCAAATGTCGACACAAAACACTGGACAGTTACCGCCATCTATGAGCGATGGCGGCAACCAGACAACTAGTCTGGTTGCCGCCGTTCCTCATACCTTGTGGCAACCTTTCCAGCTATCATAGAAGAATGGATAGTTGAGCGAGCTGGTGGGAATTCATCGTAGGAAACAGCGCGCAAAACAGACGAGGACAAAGAAGAAACACACAGGACGAGCGTACAGCTTCGCTCGTCTTCCTTCTTCACCAGAGTGGAAAGGCTGAAAGTTTTCTCCTCCAGGTTCTGTAACTGTATATTCATTGTACAAGATTTCTTATTACGGAAAATTCGCCGTGAGAAGTAATGAATTTATTCTATAGAAAAACTGTCATGCTCATTCTCTCTTTCAAATGCAGCTAAATTGTTTAAAGATGAAATAAAGATTCCACATGAAAACCATATACCACTTCCAAAAGATCGCCAGACATCGCACAGATGCTGAGTAACTATATACACATACATATATTACGCTGTGAAACGCTTTGCGAGAAAATGCGCATCGAAAGCTTTTTTTTTATATATATTATAGCTACCCAAGAAAAATATGATGGATTACCTGCATGGCGTGATTGCGACTTCAAATGTTTTGTATAAACAAAATTCTCCGGAAAGCTTTTAACTGATTATACGTCTTATGAAATCGATCCTGACACGAAGCACACGTGAGAAATGAAAAAAGTGTATTTTTTCAGTGGCTTGTGCTTTCAATGGATATTTCAAATGCATACTTATAAAATGAGTAAGTTTATAATTCTCATTTCGCCAGCAAATGATCGCGTTCTTCATTTAATGGTGGCGAATGTTGAATCCTTGCGGCATAGTTGTTGGGAGTGGAGTATTAGCTCCCTTCGATGGAAATGAGAGTGGTCGTAAACTGTATCTTCAATGTTGTCTTTCCCCAAAGAAGTAATCGTTGAAGTGAAGATGTTTCGTGCACAGGAATGCATAAGGTATAATGAATTTCCGCGCGTGCTCGACATTGAGCCAACTACATATCGTCCAAGAAGCACGATATTTACCGTGAAAAAAGGCTAAATCGCATAAGGAGGATTACGTTGATGGGATCGAGAAACACCAATTGCAACGTCTTTGGATACTAGTTAAGAACAATATGCTTAAGAATCATGGCACACTTCTGACTTTTTACTTTAATGTTCATATAGATTTCAAAACCTTTTTGTACGTTCTTATCTCAGCATTTGGTACAGACTTATTTTGTGGACAACGCTCGGTTAATGCGACCACGTAGTTTAACAACGGAGGTTTGATGCAATCAAGCCACGTTTGCCCAGAATGACCTCACAGCAAGGAGTTCGATGTTTTAAAGTTAACTAAGCAGAAATAGGTATGGCGGGCTCGGACGGGAGGCACAACGGTTGTACTCTTTATCTAAAGGCTCTGTTATACTCCGACGTAGCGCGTGCGCGCGTGAGAGCGCGTCACAGCGACGTCACGTCAGCGAAAACCCGACGCTCTATACTCCGGCGTCATGGCGTAAAGGCACGGCCACACTGGCGTCGTGGAGGCCTGCGGCGTGACGGTCGTCGCTGCCATTTGCCGACCGAAACCAGTTTTCGGCTTCACCGGCGCGACGTTCTGCGCCGCAGAGCCAACCGCTCCTTGCGCGGTTCAGAGCTCGGCGCCGCTCGCCGCAGAAGAGAGGAGCCAATGGGAGGTGGCGTAGATAGTGACGTTGCGATGCCATGGCAACGCTCAAGCCGGTCCCTCGCGCCTCTTTCACGTTCCGAAGGACGTGTTTCGTCTCGTCTGCTATCCCTACTTCGCCCCCGATGCCTTCCCCAACGGAGCGGTTCCTTGAAACTGTGCGACTGGTTCCCTTTTTATATGACAGGACGCAGCCAGACTACCGAGATAATGACGCTAAGAACTACCGCTGGGAAATTATAGGAGAGGAATTCGGAATTACAAGTGAGTTTCTCCGTGGCACTTGTTGCATGTCGTCTGTGTTGTGACGGATGTCGTGTTGATTTGGTGACACTTTCGAAAGTAGCCTTCATCTCTGGCGCGCCGGCGAGCACGGACCTTTTCTTTGGTGTTTTGGTAGAACCAACCCGGCCGGACCCAAAGCCTGTGCCTCCTTCCCTTCAGAGCGCGGCGACGTCGCAAGATCAACGAGCAGGCTAGGATAATCACTTTCACGGTGATCACCAGGTCATCATGGACACCTACCATGTAGGCAGCGAGTGCGGTTTCGATGCGGATATATGCGAAAGATGAGAGCCGAAACAGAAGAATGAACCGAAGAGCAGACGACGAAAGAGCGAAAAATCCGGCGGGAGGCGCGCGCGCGATTGCGAGAGCCAGTGCTGTGAGGTGACGCCCGCAAAACGGAGGCCAATGTGGACTCCTCGCGTTGGGACGCAGGACGGCGGTGCCGCCCAGCGGTGCCGACCGGCGGCGCCGTTCACGCTAGTGTGGTCAGGCCGTAGCCGGGTCGACCGACGGCGTTCGACGCTGCGTGACCGCCTGACGCCAAAATGGTAAATTATAAAAAGGATAATTGTATGTATTTGCTTAATTTACATATCGCAAATGCTTTTTTTTTTTTGCTTACAGCGAGTATATATTTGTTGTTGTTTTTTTTCGTCGAGCATGCATAATATGTATTTACTTTGATTACGTTGAGCACACATGAACATGCATTTTTGCTGGTTGTCTGGCTTTACGCACAAGAAGGGCGCTACTTTTCTTGGTCAGCACTTTAGTATTGGTAATTAGTATTTGAATAAAGTATTGTTATTATCGTCCGACGTTAAATATGCTGGACCCCATGTTTCGTATGTGTCGGAGAATGCATTGAAAGTCATCTTAACATTTTTTGTTGTGACTGAATTTGTCGTATCGCTCAGAGTCTGGTATGAGTCTCGCTGAACCCGTCGTGATTGTGATTATATTATATATTACTTCAATAAGGTGTATTCGTTTTTGGCACTCTTTTATGCTGCGTTTGGCCCCTGTGTTCCGTTCTTTGTTTGTTGCCTAAGTCTTATCTTTTTGTCTGCATGCGTTATATGTATCATGTATTTTACTCAATGCTTTGAGTTTTTTTATTATTTTACGATTAATCCCCCCCCCCCCCCCCCACACACACACACTTCTATTCTAGCGGGTAGGTTTCGGTGTGCCTGAGCCAAGACCGCATGTGGTTCCTAGACACATAATAAAAATTGTTCTTGATTTTTGATGATAATAATAGTATTATTATTATTATTATTATTATTATTATTTTTATTATAATCATTACATCTGTTCATTGCACACCAGCACATGATAATAACGTTTCCAAGCTTCTTTCAGATGTTTTGTAAGCTGAATACGACAACATGTGAAAGTCACCAGGTCATTGGAATCTCTATTGTTTAGAAAATATTTATAGAGCACATTCCTTACGTTTATTCTTCCGATGAAGTGTTTTGTTATCCACGGTTTTATAATTTTCTAAACCTTAATGAATTTCAGGAGGTTACCCACACAAAAACCCTCAAGGAACTGTAAAAATAAATTATGCGCCTCATCTGAGTCTTGTTTTCCGAAAATATTTTTCCATTTTGCTCTGGATATTTTCTGCAAACTTCCCCAAACTGCTCGACGTAATACATAGTACAGGCAGAGAGGAGACCAATGTTGTTTTTTTGTTTTTTTTTTCTATACACAAGTGGTCTTGACATACATAGAAATAGGAATATATGATCCTAAGGTCATGATTTATTGTTTTCTGGCTTTACGGCTTTGGATTTTGGTGGGAAACTACTTGCGAGAACAGTTTAAAAACAACCCAGCAAATAAGAAATCAGGCACAATGTATAAACTTAGGTGTTTAC
The DNA here is from genome assembly GCA_013358835.2 of Ixodes persulcatus. Lineage (NCBI taxonomy): Eukaryota > Metazoa > Arthropoda > Arachnida > Ixodida > Ixodidae > Ixodes > Ixodes persulcatus. The sequence continues at coordinate 55,538 of JABSTQ010004387.1, forward strand.
ACTTTTCTTTGTTCACTCTATATGCTTGCATACGTCACCCTCTGTCAAACAATCTCCTGCGCTTCTGCCAGCGTGTGACGTGAATCCACGAACCATCCAGCCTAGTAAAAAAGAAATCAAAGTTATTTACATTACAACAAAACACTTTGGTTAAGGGTCTGTTTACGAACTACATGCACTATATCTTGCCATCGTTTCGTACAATCCAAAGGTTATCTAAAATACTCTTTACAGCGTGTCATGAGCAGGCGTTTTCCGAAAGGCACAAGTTACTGTTCATTTTGTGCTGGTAAAGATTTTCTAAATATACAAGACATCCGCGCAGCGTTTCTTCTGCCCCTTACTTAGTTGCGGCTGCATTTTATATTATATTTGTTATCTGAAAAATGGCCGACCACCATCCGTCCAGGAAGTGTAGGAGCCGTAGGAAATGCCGAGCAGGAAGGAGCGCTAACCATCAACAAAATGGAGCCATGTTTATGACAGCATTTATCATTCCAGGCCGTTTTTACGACAGTCGGTTATTGTTATTTATTATATGTTTATCCTTTTCATGCTTCCGTCGACTCGCTCGACAAATTCAGAACACGCCGCAACACCATTTCTATTTTTGTTTCTCACGTAAAGAAAAAAAGAATGAACGTGGTATTTTTTTTTATGTTTTGCTTTCCCGCAACAAAAAGCAAACGTAGATTTTTTTTTTTGGAGGGGGTGGGTGGATTTTTGTTTGAAAGTTTGCAACGTCTAATGCGTCCTACACAAACACACTACGGAAAAGCCTCACGTGTACAGATCGGTCTGTTCAGTGCTTACTAGTTCGCGGATCTTTTTAATCTTCCGGCTATAATCAAAATTGGTGGCGTCTCTCAGAATATGTATGAGTTGTGCGAGTCTATCGTTCATATTATGTTGGCATTTTAGGGTACTACTGCTAGGTAGTACTCACGTGTAACAAGAACGGTAAACGACTCTATAAACGAGTTTCAGGTTGTATTCCCTGAGAGGTATTGTTTGTTTGCACCAAATCCCACAACGGGACCAAAAGTGGGGGCCTGGTTTTTCACAACAGTTGACTACTGCGTCGAGACGCCTGCTCCCAGAAAATTGTTCATTCTCGCTTTCGAGGAACTGCATGGGGCGCCGTCGCTCAACAAAAATGTTCTGTCCTTTTGCCGCCTGTCTACAAAAATAAAACACAAAAACAAAGAAACAGGCGAAAACATTCAGATTGTAGTTGTCTGAACGGTACAATATTTTGAAAGGAATCAGGGTCCGTTTGTGGATGTATTAGCGCCGCACCTAATAAAGGTATTGATGTTCGCATCAAGACGCGCTTAATGCAGCTCAAACTGTTCTATGTGTAGTAGCAGAGCGTCTCGCAGGCGCTTTTTATACGGCGGGCTAGTTCCTCTGCTTCTTGGGCATAAGGTTTGATCGACGTCACCAAGCTTAATTTTGGTTAAAGGATTACACCGGGCAGACGCTGGTGGCTGCAATGCATGGCGACGCGCTGATTCGACTTCATGTGCCGGTCATAGCAGCTGACTTAAAGGGATACTGAAGCGAAACTTGAAATACACCTATTATGGTCAGAAATAGGTTTAATATGATCAATGATATCCGTAATTCATAATCGCGCGTTTGTATTTTGAACGGATGGCTATATTTTTCACCCTGAGGGGCCCGATTGGGCGCGCGCTCGAAAATCAGCCATCGGAGAGCCCGATGCATCTTGGGATATTCGGCGCATTCGTGACGTCACTTGTGCCAGACGGGAAAGGCTACGGCGTGAATGTTGTGGTTACGAGCGTTGCCACTTGGTGGCGCGTCGACGATTTACAACCTGTGACAACGTGGCCGTTTGAGATGTGCAAGGGCTGCACGCACGCTGCACCACTGCAAGTCGGCAACCACGGCACCACTGACAAAACCAGCTCGGAGGCCGGATTCTCAAAGCGAACTTACGACGAAAAAAGTGCGTACGACAAATTTGAAAGAAAACCCGTATTCTCGAAACGAAATTGTCGTAACTTTTGCGCAGGTTACGACAGAGTCCTACGACAGCTCCGAAGCTGTCTTACGCATTTTTTACGATCAAAGCCGCATGGCCGACAGCGTCGCTCAGTTACATGGTCGCGACGACCAACGGACATTTTTTTTCTACGTGCTCTTCTCGCGCCTCCCGACTTCAACCAGCAAGAAAAAAGGAAGGAGTACTTGAAACAGACCACGACGAACAAGAACGCTGGATCCACAAACACCCGAGAAGAGCTACAACGGCCACGATTCCACCGACCAAGCGAGCTCGGCAGAATATAGAAGGCCTAGCAGCAACACCGACTCGACGCACCGTTGCTCCGGCTGTTTTGGACCCTTCCCGGATGAATAGTTTGATTCCTGAACTAAATTTCAGAGGTCAATCTTTTCCCATTGTCATCTCGATCTCTTTGTTTTCCGAAGCAGCGGGGACGAACGCTGTCGTCGAATAGGGACTCTCATTGATTCTATCTCCTTGTTTTGTGTGATATAGAGCTCAAATAAACGCCATACGGATTACCTTCGCAACACGGTATGTACACTTTGTTATTAGTATGCCATTTTTATTCTGACACGACGCTACGTCACTGTCGAGCTATAGCAGTTCGTGGCAGCTGCGCGATGTCGGTCCAACCTTTCTTTGCCGAGTGTCACGTCAGTATCGAGTAGCAATCGTGAAAGATCGGTCCCGAAGCGCTTACCGAAACGCGGTCTAAAGCAGAACGAATCCAGCTCTTCGATCAAACGCGCGCGTCCGCTCCGAGTGTGAACAGGTATTTGCGTGGCTCTTGCTGACACTCTCGTAGTTCAAACGTGTTTTTTTTAACGTCGGCTCGCAACTCGCAGCAGCTAGCCGCAACCAGAACGAGCTCACTGTGGCCAACTACGCTTAGGCTTTTTCCGCCAAGGCTTTGCAAACGCGTTCAGGCCTAGGCTAATTCTGCCGGCACGCCGTATTTCCGCAGAACGGCGCTGCTCCTATGCCACAAGTGATGTCACGAGAACTTCCCACCATCCACCAGATGTGAAGTTGAAATCGTTTAATTAGGTTTAAAATTAGCTCTCCTGTGTTTTACAGCACGATATTGATATTTCCGAGGTAGTGCCTGTCCCTAGCCCATATTTATGCAAAAAGATCGGCGCTAGAATTTCGTTTCCGTACCCCTTTAAAGGCTCCGGGTTCTCTTCGGACAAAGAATCGGCCTTCAAAGTTGGCTAAAGGGCATACCTCGAGGGATTAGGATCGCAGACGTTACACGAGATGAAGGAACTCTCTACGCTTCCCTCTCACATTTGAGTCCAACTGAAGCCGAGGTTACGACGCGACGAAGCAAATCAAGACGCATGAAAAGCGCATTGTCACGACGCTCGTCGTCTTGGTGCGTTACCAATCACCGGCTAGACCCGTCACGCAAAAATAAAAAAAAACTGAGCAGAATTATTGGGCACGCATTTACTATACGCTATTGGTTTATCCGAAGAGAAAAAAAACGTACAACTATGGCGCCTGGAGAGCGTCTTCGACTAATGTGTTTAACGTCCTATGCTGCCCATAAATAAAAGGTGGGCCCAAAGTGGCAACAAATGATCTCACAAAAGCCGGTGTCATATGTCGTTGCATGTCGCGATTCTGGCGGTTGGTTGTAGAAATGCTATCGAGAAGCAGCGAGTAGCACGAACGAACGCGAGATTCGTTGTCGTCCGGCTTCCAAACTTTCGGCTGCTGTAACCAGGCGTCTACCACATCCACCACAGCTGTTGGGACGCCGCCAGGATCGCGACGTCATCAGGCGGAAATCGAGTGACCATTTTTTGGACAAAGTTAACCCGCCAGTCGGAGACGCGTTCCTGGCACTATTGACCCCGTTAGTGACTACGTCACAACATGGCGTCTGGGTCCAAACAAACCGTTGCTAGGGACGTTGCTATGGACTAATGCATGGAGACTCCCCATGAGGCTAGAGTTTTGCTTACAAGTAAGTAAATATTTTTTTTTGTAAGCAAACTAACTTTTTGATATCTAATTATGAAGATGTTCTTGTCGTCTCAGTGTCGTATTGCAACGATGAAAGCCATTTCTAATGTACTACACTCTCCTTTGCTTTGGTAGCAGACGACACAAGAGATTTGCTGGTCTCTGTTGCAGCGGGTGTCTTCATTGAACTGCGTCGGTGAACGAGAGACAAAAACAAGTGCATCGCCATGGCCGTAGAGGTCTCCGCAATGTAAGTTTTTTTTTTTTTTGTACTAAATACTAAATTAAAAAGCTAGCCCGACAGAGAACGTATGAAGAGCACTATAAAAACATCACCAAAGGTTGATATATAAGCATAAACAAAATAACCGGATAGCGCATGGACACAGGCATACTTCTCAACGCTGTTTTACCATAGCAATGTAAGACTACTGCAAGTTTAAGCTGGATTTTACCCTCACTACTATTTGCATGCAACTGCTTTATTAATATTATCGTAATAATGTATAAATATAGCGCCAAAGTTTAAGATATTATGACCGAATAGAATATGGGTTTTACGTGCTCTTGGTTGGTTTGGCCCTTTTTTACATCAAGGCAACTGTCCGCCAGTGCTACATGTACTCACCTTATGTTTTTATCCAGTTCTTTCGCGCTTTGGGGTTTTGCGGAAATCTGAAGAAACTGCAAGAATCTTTCTCCATGCGATAGTTACAACCAGGCACAAAGCACCCTCCCATAGCGCAAGTCCGCCAACAAAATTTGGGATCTCAAACGATCGCCTGAAGTGCTTTTCTCACGGGTGCAATGCGATCGTTCAGGAGACGATCATCTCGATTGACGCCCGGACGTTCGATAAACAATATTTTCTAACGCACTCCACTATGCATTCTTATAAGTGTCTGAAACTCATATTTCAAACAAATGCAATATTAGAATATCGTCTTTATTCAAATGATTCAAACGACAGCGCCAGCTTGGCCGGCCGGCATATGGCTGATGCAGGCAGACGGCATACGTCTTGCATTCGTCGTCTGCTGCAGGCATCTTGAGGACCGGAAGTTGCAGTCGTAAATATTTTAGAAACAAACGATTACCGGCAGACTTCTGTCGAAACATATATGACATTCAAGCTTTCTATATCTGTGATTTTTAGAAGTTTAAATCCTTCTCCTGATTTTTGAACGGTCGGGTTTTTGTAGCAAAACGTAGCCACATGTATTTGCCCATAACAACGACCTTAGCAACGGTTTGTTTGGCCCCATGACGTCACACTTACGGAGTCAGTTGGGCAAAGTAGACGACGAGCGCCCTGGCAATGCACGTTTGATGATATTTGATTTGCTTCATCAGGAGGCAGCGTCTACCGTGGTCGATCAGAAACACCAAACTAAAAAAAAAAACGTTTTTTTAATGGGTTTATTATTTTTTGTGTAAATGTTTCCACTAGAAAAGGAAAATTAACTAAACACCCTTATACGAAATTTACTGAAGGTTGCCCCGCTCTAGGCCCCGCCCAGTGGTGACAGAGCGAAGCACCTTTTCTCGGATTTCATTGGATGGAGAGATGATTGGCGTGTGAAATGATGGTTGTAAAATTGTCTCTCCGTGCCGAAATAGTATTTTAATGGACGATATTTGTGTGTTTGAGAAACAAATAATCTAGATATATTCGTCATTGTTTTCAAAAATATTCCGAGATTGCGTTTCCGCTTCGGTTTCAAACGATAACAAACATGGCTGCCGGCGTCTGGGGGGTGATCAATGGCAGCGGCTGGTCGAGCTCGTCTATTTTAATGAGTGCGTGTCGTTCCGCGTTCACTGAGGCGTTTAGACGAGAAGTAGCTGTTTGTTTTGCAGTGCGCCTCGCCTGCCAATGCGAATTTTTTAAGGTCTCGTTTTAGTTGTGCCTTTTGACGCTCACCCAGCTTTCTCGCGGATGCCGTTTTAAAAAGAATAACAAGAACAGAAAAGCTGGAAGGACTGCATATTTAGTTTGCTGATTTGTTTAGTCTTTTCGGTCGCTTTTACCACACTTCGACACATGCTGACACATGCTTGTATTGAACCGTGCCTCGTGCATGATGGATTTCTAGTACTCCGCTTTCATGGTCGCGTCTTCCAAGTGTTGCAGATGTTTTAGACGGCGGCCGAATACCAGACGAGCGAAGGCAAAAACGAACGCCGACGAGCAGCTTTCATGTCCGCGTCTCTGTATGGCTGACAACGATGGACGGTGGTTTGGAATAGCAGACGATTCCTGAGGCAGCCGCGTGTGTGCTCGTAGGAATAGCAGGTGGTTTCAGACTTCCAGAGTAGACGCACCGGATGTTGGAAAAACGGAGACATTATGCTTCCGAGCATGTTCGGTCGAGCAGCCAAGCCAATCGAGTAGTAATCGGCGGGGCCACTGATCTGTTGGTGGGGCTTAAACAAGCTGTGACGTCCACCTAAATTGCGTCTAACAACGTACATATTGCACCAAGAGCACTGTTGTTTGTTTGTTTTTTCGTGCAAGAGTTATGAAAAAACAAAATACGTGTCCCAATTATGCCTTTTAAAGAAAAATATATTTTTCACTTCAGGGTCTTTTTTAAGTGAAATCAAGTGTACGAAGGAGTTATATTCCCATTGTAATAATTTTCGTCCACTGGAACACAGCTTGGTCGCACACATAATCAATATTTTACTTTTTTTCGCGCCTCCTTTTTCAAGTTCGGAGTGATACCTTTTGGCAACAACGATTAGGCGAGGAGACCTTCGTGCTTCGCCTTTACCTCAGCAGTTTGTCATGTCCTTGTGACCAGTAAAGACGGAGCTTCAGGTAGGGACGCCACAAAATGCATGCGGCGGCTGTGGCGGCTTCTGGCCTTCGCCAGGTAGCAAATACCAGCTTTACTTTATGATATGGCCTACTGCTGAGCCACGACGAAGAGCGAAGTCCATTTCGTTTAGACGATGTCAATTTCAGACAACATGCTTTTCATATGGTCAAACAGATCGAACTATAGGGGAAGCTTTTTCCGTCTTGTTTTGCCTCCCACCTTCGTATTTATACAACACAGTGCCTAATCGTTAGATTATGTAAGGTCATCTACCTCTATGAGCGCGGGGCATACATTGAACACAGGTGCTGCGTAGGCAGTCGTCCGAGACTCGCTCTCAATCGATGCTTTGTTGTGTAAATACGAGATTAATCCGAAAGCTGATGCAGTGTTAGGTTATGTCAACAAAATGCTGCGCCAAACTAGGCATATAAACTATGTTGGTTGCGCACAGAGATGATCTTCACCATAATGGACATTATACTCTTTGACCTCCTCCTCAATAGGGTGTCTTCCGTTGCTCCGTGTTGCATTTTTTAGGAGTTGTGTGCTTGTCGGAGGAAGGTTTTATTTTCCGGACAAGCGTCTTCGATCACCTTTGTCTTTTTACAATTTTTATTAAAACTTTTTTATGGGACTCTTTCTTCACGATGTCACTATTTGAGAATAATAAACTAAAAAAAAAGAGGGGGAAAAGGCGCTTAAGGGTTTTGTAGACAAGTTAAAAAACGATTGGTGCTATGATTTTGTTTTTTAATTGTTCGCGTGTGCTGTTTGCATGTGGTTGATAAGACGCTCAACGCAGTAACAATATACTTTTTGAAAAGTTGTTCCCGCTTAACCTCTGCTAGAAGTTCTGCTGACTTCTGAGTATACGTTTGCACTGAACCTATATGCATGAAATGCGTTATTACGTTATATTTTAACTTTATCCAAATACACCTTATCGCTAAAGCCGATATTCAAATACACTATGCTCTCGTAACATATAGATATATTTCCTTAAGTTGTAACTTTATCAATTACACCTTATCGCCAAAGCCGATACTTTTATACACTTCCCTGCCGAAAAACCCAGATCATATTTTGATATCTGGAATATAGAACTGAAATTCTAATGAAACTGCTTCTTCAAACCTGAAACCCATATTGAGAATAAATACAAACTTTTTGAAGACCTGAAATCCTGATAGAATCCAGAAAACGTTCCAGTTTTATAATCCAAATAGAAAAAATATTTACTCTTTTTTTTCGGTAGGGGTAGCTATCGTAAGAAATTGATATGCACTCCTCATATAGACGCATAATTTGTTTTTATTTTTTAGTCGAGTTTAAAACTTCGCATATATCGTGCTGTCCGAATCAATAGCGATTGGAGAAGTATTCGAAGATAATGATATCGTATCTGCGAATATTAGAAAGTTCTAACACTTCACGTATAGTGTACTCACATTACACTTTTACTCTTCGAAATATTCGGAAATAAGAGAATATTATATCGATTGGTTTGATGAGGTCAGAAAATTTGTACATTATTGCGGTTCAATGTTCTTTTCTATAGTTCCCGTCTGATCACTAATTTTAAAAGGCAGCGGCAAAAACATATTACATACAAATAAAAACAGGCCATTGCTTTGCTTGCAATGTTGCCTTACGGTTCTCCCGTCTCTTCGAAAAGAAGTGTTTTTTTATTGATTTAAGTAGCATATATTCCGGAAAACAGTCCCTACAGCATAGATGTTCAAAATATAAAAGTTTACATGGTGCGACTATCTGCGCGGCCGCCTATAAAAATATTAGTTTTGTTTTTTCTACTTCGTTCATTATGACGATTTGTGATGAATTTGTGATTGACAGAGTACGCTAAGGATTTTTAATATTGAACACGAGATGTCTTGTGAGGTAATGAAGAATCAAGGTATTTTTGTATGAAAATATTACGCGCTGACAAGTCAATAGAAGCGGAACATGGGCTGGGTGCGGACTTCCTACGCACGATCTTTTCTTCTTCAATCGATATTTGCCCTTGCGCCCTCTACACCAGCCGCGGACGATAATCCGGAAAATACAGCATGCGAAATATGTCTCCAGCCAAAAACAAATCCAGCTATAATTTAGTAAATTATATAATTTCGAGTCACATACAAAAGTAAAATATGCGGCAATTAAAAGAATCTTTAAATTGCTTTTGCAGTGATATTTTAATAACTAAATTAGATTAGTAGTAGACATCTTAATTGAAAATATATGGAGCAGCTGGATTTTTTTTAATTTTTCAGAATCCGTATTTTAGTGCAGTATGTATTTTTGCTGCAAGAGTTTAGTCTGCCTCATAGGCAAGGTTTACACGCATATGCATCAGATATATTTTTAAAAGATGTCCATTACATTTTGTTTTGTTGCAGAAAGGAACTGCCACGAATATGTCTTTTTTTCCAACAGATGACCTTTTGATGTACATCCAGTGCAGCTCGAAACAAACACTTAAGGTAGAATCAGAAAATCGAAGAGTAGTGTCCGGAAAACCATCTTTGTCTTTATTGTCGGATTTGAAAAGGCAGCCAGAGACCTTCTTTACAGACCTCCATCAAACATATTTACCAATAGCGGATTTGGGTCTTTCGCATTTGGCGTCTAACAATCCAGGCGCCAGTTTAAGAAGTAAAAGTTAAACTTGACCTAATTGCTTTGAACCATGTAAATATGACGTGCGTAGGCAATGTCTGTCACTGATATTTCGAACACGATTTCGACTTTGGCATTTTTATTTTATTTTATAATTATATTTGTTGACATAATGTTTTAACGCCTGAGGGTAGTCCCCCCAGTATGAAGCCCGTTTGATTTTAGGAGAAAAAGGAAGTCTGCGATTGCATCTTTTCTCTGACAATGACACACTGCCTACAGCACGTAAATGACAATCCAGTTAATTATTCTGATATGTTCTTAAAGGGCCCCTAAATCCTCGCCTTAGTATTTTCTTTACCCTAAAGTTTTGCGCTGCACGTTGAGGAATATGTTTTGCTGTTTATTTATTTATTTATTTATTTATATATTTATTTATTTATTTGTACAGTACCTACATCGCCCAGGGGAATTACAGAACATGGTTTAAATACATAACAGATGGTTGCATCACAGTTGTTAAACGCAAGTAAAACATAATGCTTGAGAGCACCAATACACAAAAATGCAAAAAAAAAATTATCAAAGATCTGTTGCAAGCAAAAAGGAATACAATCAGCAAGCACATTACAAATTAATAACCTCAAAGAAAACACAATGCAAGTAAAACTAATGAAACACAATACGGGAAATTGCACAGTAAGGGAGTCTTATAGGTCCAATAGGAGAGAATAATAATAATCTTTATTTTTGTTGGGTGTCCAAAAACAGCACAAGGCCTAAATAGTGGTACACCGCTCGTCATCAAGGATACATGCAGGCAACAAAACAAGGTCATGACTATGTACAAATAATTGACTCAAGCCTATGTCGAAAAACAATCAGGTCGCTAAAGGTATCTACAGCAGATTGATCCAGTTTGTTAAATTCAAGTTGCATTCTTGTTAGTGGTGACGTGACATTCAAAGCAGACGGGTAAAAATGACTTTGAAATCGGTTGGACCGCAAGGGAGCGTGAAAACAGACAGTGCTTAACAAGAGTGGTGAGTCAACAGCACCGTTTACAACCTTATGTAAAAACATTAGATCACGTAATCGTCTTCTATCGAGTAACGTACACAGCCCAAGTTTTTTAAGTAATTGTTCATAACTGTAGTAGCAAGTACGGTCGAAATATCTGTCGTAAATTATGCCTATGAAGCGTTTTTGAACACGCTCAATACAGCATGATGCAGTGAGGTTAATGCAGTTCCATACAGAAGAAGCATACTCCAGCTTCGTACGCACTAGGCAACAGAATAAACGCACAAAACAAACAGGCGAAGAAAACTTTCTCGTGAAACGAGATATCGCCCCAAGGTTTCTAAAAGAGGCGTTGCAGATAGTTAAAACGTGATGATTAAAGTTTAACGATGAATCAATAAAACTTCCAAGATCACGAATGACGGAGACTCGGGTGATGACACTGCCACCTATTGTGTAGGAAAATGCAAGCGAGTCACGCTTTCTAGTGAGAGACATTGTTCTTGTTTTTTGTTCGTTCAGTGGAAGATAATTCTTTGCACACCACTGTGAAATTTGCAAAGCGTCCTCCTGAAGAAGTACGCAATCGGAGTGAGATTGTACACGTCGAAACAGTTTGATGTCATCCGCATATAAGAGCACTTTTGAATTTTTCGCACAGAGCGAAATGTCATTCACAAACATCAAAAATAATAGTGGACCCAGGTTGCTTCCTTGGGGTACTCCAGAAGGCGATGAAAAATAATCGGACATGGATCCTGACACACGAACATAATTTGTACGACATGTTAAGATAACTTTTGAACCATTGGCAGCAAGTCAAGCACAGACCATAGCTATCTAGTTTCGTCAGAAGTGTGCTGTGATTAACCTTGTCGAATGCCTTCGTCATATCAAAGTATATTACGTCGACTTGCTCGCGGTTGCAAACCAATGGAACGGCATAATCTAAAAAAGAGCATAGATTGGTTTCAACCGACTTACCCTTCAGAAATCCATGTTGTTCTGGGTTCATTTTATGTCTAAAGTGCCTGTACAGACGTTTATGCATTATCATTTCAAAAACTTTGGAAAAACTGCACAACAATGAAACGGGACGATAGTTGTTTACAGTACTAGGGTCCCCTGCTTTATGAATCGGAACAACAACAGAGCGTTTCCAGATAGAAGGAAATATTCCTGAATGTATCGATAAATTAAATATGTGTAATAAGACAGGAGTTAGCAGTTCGGCACACCCTTTCACAATAAAACTTGGAATTCCATCTGAACCAGCAGACAGCTTCGATTTCATATTACGAATGCTTTCCCTGATTTCAGGTTCGTCAATTGGGATAAAAGACAGAAAATCAGATGTGCCATGGCACGTCGCGTTATTGTCAGGGACAGATGCTGATGAAAAACATGATTTAAAATGCTCAGCAAACATGTTGGCAATTTCAATTGAATCACACGTATAGCCAGAACTATTTCGCATCGGTGCCACGCTACTATTCCGCTTCTTTTTTGTCGGTACATATTTCCAAAAGTTTTGAGGCTTGGCGTACATGTCAGACTCAAGCCCATGCAAATGTGCACTTTCGTCTTTTTTAAAAAGCCATTTTGCCAAAGCACGACACTCACTAAATTTTGCGTACCACTTGTCCAATCCCGACCTTTTAAAAAGACGGTGATAATGAAGCTTACGTCTCAAGCAACTTCTTAATTCCTTTGAGAACCACGCAGGGTACTTGTTTAGTCTCGAAACACGTTTAGGCACGAAGTCATTTATCGCGCTCGAGACCACTTCTGTAAGTGCCTCAGCAGCTGAATCAGCGCACTTGTTATTCAGGATAGGTTTCCAGTCATAGCACTGAAAGTACTTGTACATATTCAAGTAATCGCCACTGCTGTACAGTAAGTACTCATAGCTGCATAGGGCCTGTTTACGCAGCGGAAAACAAAATGACACAGCGAAAGGCGGATGGAAATGGTCAACACGTGTTAAGGGGTCAGTGATTGGCGAAATATAGTTGATTGGAGTAGAAACTAATACAAGGTCAAGCACATTTCCCGCTGAATTCTGGATGGTGTTACGTTGTTCAAACCCATTAAAATAAATAAAGTCAAACAGGCTCGAAGCTTTCAGGCTGGTGACATCGCACGTAATCAAGTTATAATTGGCCAGCCAGTCAATTCCAGGTAGATTAAAATCCCCATATATGTGCACACGAAACTTTGTCACGTCTAGCTTCTCTTCTAACTCCCTAAAATGACGTGCAAAAACGTCCGAGCTAAGGTGTGGCGGAAAGTAGTAGTTACCTATTAAAAAAATAAGCCCATCACGGCACGTCACCTCGATCCATACACATTCCGAGTACAATTCAAGATCGTACCTTCTCCGTGCACACAGAGAAGTGTCAACGGCCGTTAAAACACCGTTAAAACAAAAGAAGAAAAGCTGGCATCTGAGGTTTCTTTCACCACAAGTTCAGGACGGGTATTCCACTCATGAATGCTATTTGAAAAAAAAAAAATGAATGTTTGAACAGTTCTGTTCTACATCTAATTTCTTTTATTTTATGCGAATGATCTACCCTTGAGGAAATGTAATTAATGTTAACCCCTACTGTTTAGGAGGAGAGAGTGTCTCAATAATTAGTTTTGTATGCAAAGCTTCGTTTTACTCTTTTTAGAAGAAAAGATGGTGGCTTCTTGCGGAATGGAGTTCATATCTTTCCACACTAATGCTGAGCTCGAGAACCCCACCCGAATGCCATACCACTGAATTGAATTTATTGACGAACGACACAGACGTTGGTCGCAATGGTCAGAGCATAATACACTTCGTTGCATTTTATTGCGTTATGTTTTGTGGAGCTCAATACTGTGCGCACTTGCTCTTTCAAATTATTGGTCTTGTAATTAGAAAACTAAAAGTTCCGTTATAATTTTTGTTTTGTTTGGTGCGTCCCACATTATGCAGTGGGAAGGGGCATCCAATCTCGACTGGCATAGCTTACTTACCTTTGCCCTTTCATGCGCCATCAAGCTTGCTTGCATCAAAAACTGTAAAAAATGTGTGGGAATGACGTCGCTTTGTTGTTCTTTATGGAATCCGTCACACATATTATGGCAGTGGAAAGCGAACACAATCACCTCATCCAAGAGAGCCCAAGATAGATTTCCAGAGTGGCAGGAACCTGTTATATTTTTTTTTTGTCACTCACTCATTATTCTGGAATCTATTCCTCGTCAGTCTTTTGTACGTGTTTTAATATAATTCCTCGGTGATATGCGGAAATCTACTTATATGCTTTATTTTATTTATTTTCCGCATCCTGCCAAAGTGATCTTTACTTCGCGATGTCACACACATTTCGTTCTCATACAAAGTTCGACAGCAATAATTAAAAAATAACTGTATATGCTTTTTTATGAGTTATAAGAACACTGTGTTTACTGAACCGATTAGTAGGGTTGTGCGATTTTCGTCGTACGTAAGTCTATAATTACATTGAATTAAAAAAAATATATTAAACTAAATTCGGATGCGGGTTCTAACAAAATATTTTAATTTATACTAAGATCTTGCTTTTTCTTGCAAGTTCGGATAGCCATAGAAAAAAAAAGGTTACGATATTTTCCGTGCAATAATCCGCGGGAGACAAATGTTTAGAAGTTATTAATCTCTTCTGCGTGAACTAACTAAAGGTCGGAACTATGCAACAAGTTTTTTAGATCGCTCATTGCCAGTGCAGTTGTGGCCGAGTGTGGTTGTCGTGATCCCATTGCTTGACACTAGGCATTAACTAGCGAGAAAAGCTAGACTCTCAGGGCTGCCTTCCGCCCTCGATACCCACGGGGATGAGGCGCCAGGAAGTTGCGCGAAAGCTGACAATATGAATCAATCTTGATGGCACAATCACCCTCTGCTTGCAAGTGTAAAATGTTTAGTGCGAGCATGTAAGCGACCGGGAAGGCTTTCTGAATATAAGGTCCCATCTAACATGAAGAAAAGCGTGCACGCTAATTTATGTTTTTTCGTTTAAAACAATAAGAACTACGAAAAGAAAAGGAATTTACATTTTTATTTTTATCATATTACATGCAATGCAATGTGTGTGGAAGATAACAACACGCACAATTTATTGTTATTAACTGTAGTACGATATGGGAGGCGTACACACCTAGTGCGACATGCGCACCCGGTGAGGTCTATGGCCTGGCAAAAATGATAAAATAACTGGTATTTAAGTCTAAAATGGGAATTCTGCAACAGCAGCACGTAGAGAAAAGAAACAGCAGTAAAGATGTTGCGTAATGTTGTCCGGTAATGTCAACTTTTTCGCAAGAGTTCCCATACCTATAAAAAAATCTTGCTGATATATTGCTGTCTATCAGATAAATTTCAACTTATTCCTACATATATCAATTAAATCAATTAAAATACTGCACCCATGTTCATGAGCCATTAGTATTATAGTATTCAGCTACACCAGGCTTAAAGAAATGAAGATGTAGAAATGTTTGCTAAATTGAAAGAGCGCCAACGTGGTCCGCCTCGTGTGTAGATTTTAGCGCTCGAGTGACTCAACCTGTCTTGACGAGATGTGTCAGAGATTGTGAAAGGATCCTAATAAAATTGAATGTATTGTAAAGCACGAACGTAGTTGTTAGAAACGCTGCCACCCCTCTTTAGTTGCAACCAATACAAAACATTTAACAGCAAATTAAAATATTGGGATAGTTTAAAACAATTAAAAAAGGAAAAACTAACATTCCTTGTGTTTATCCTCGCTTTCCAAGAAACTCCCTGTTCAAAATGTCAGTAGAGTAGTGTTTGGGAGTGGGAGTGATATACAAACAGCACAGAAACATATTCTAACTGAATAAACTGAATTAATAAACAAATGGTGCTAAATATTTTGGTGCACATACTAAGATCCAAGTTTTAAGAGTGGATGGATTTAGCACCGCAAAGCCCTCCATCGATAACGGACTCGTTGGTCTTGGTAGTATCCGAAGCAATAAGTGCGGAACATATTCATATTTAAACAAACGTCTGTTTAAAACTTTACAATTTGATCACGAATGATTCTTATTGCATTTAATTACCTGTCTTCATTTGACGGCAAGTTGGGGTAAATATTTCTGCTTCCAATATTTATTTTTGCACCTAGAGTATATTTGAACCGAAACAACGGAGTTGTGTTCTTACATTCCACATTTATCCCCTGTCCAAAATACAATTCTTACGTGTTACGGTTAGTGTTAAGGAAAACGAGTTAGGTTTTACACAATAAAAACTTAGCTCCTACACAAATATATGCCAAAACTGGGAGAGGGAGCGTTTCGCATTTGCCCCCGTAGCCTTGAGGCTACGTTGTTTTTATGCTTCACACTCTAGTATCTAGCTTCAGTATTTTTTAATGTTAATGTAACCCTGATTTTAAACGAAGCGTTAAGCACAAAGAAGGACAAAATACACATTGATCTTTTTTCTAAAACGTTTATTGTAGAAGTCTTTGAAACACAAAGCGGAAAAAGCTGCTCCTCAAGAAAAATGCGGCAAAGTGTAGAGTCATGCAATGGAAGCGCTATTAAGTTGAAGATACAGCTACGCGTTGTCAGGCAATTCTTGAGGATGTAACTTTAAATTACTAAGGGTGACAAAGTTGTAACTTAGATTTTATCTGATAGACATTTATATATAAATATATATAATCTGAGAGATTTGATTACAAAATCACAGTTGTAAAACTTTAAGGATGAAAAACGTACGACCGCAGCGACTCATTATTTATTAATTGGAATCTCGCTTAATGACGTATTGAACGGAACAATCAATGTATTGACCATATAACCACTATGATACAAATTTCGCAAGTTACGAGACACAATATTTTCTGTGGCGGTTTCAATAAAAATGAATTGGAAAACATTTCTTGTTAAGCAATATTTCTTGATGAAATAAGCATGGTATAATACACTAGAGATCAAATATTTAAAGATATTTATTGATGTTGTAAATGTGCTTTCCCAACACACACGCGCGCACACACACACGCACACACACGCACACACACACGCACACACACACAACATACTTTCAGATCATTTGCTGTTCCCTTGACCCCTGGGAAACGGACCGCCTATAAATAGCTCTCGTTACACACCGGTCTGTTACCGCGACAACTTTGGGCCGCAAGGGATTATGCGAGTGCATCTTCAGCTTTCTCCTTGTAATGAGCTTATAACAGGGCCCGCGATTGTACGTACTCTCTTTCATTAGAGGAAAACTGCCCCTGCCCATCGTGCTATGCGCATTACAGAAGTTTCGACTACGCACGCACAACAACATTACAGCTGACAGGAGCCATCAATGCCCTGGTGAAGTTACGACCGGACTTCATTAGGGATTTGATTCTGGTTGTATTCGCTCGCCGTTCCAAGAACAATGTTTGTGTTGAGTGAATGAACAAAGCGTACGCTTAATGTCTCTAACAAAATCTATGCAGGCTGGTAATCCACCCGTAATATTAGGAGTAATAACGCCATATTGAATGCCCACAAAAATAGCCATTCCTAGAGAATTATCGTTTTATTAGTAATATCACAGCCGTATACAATTATTGCAGGCACGGAAGATTAAAGGAAGGTAGGGATAAAACCCAGAAACGTATTACAAAAAATACTACAATTGCCAAACTCCCAGATCAGTTAGTCGTTTCGGTAAAACAATTCTAAAGACATATTTTAAAGACATTTACATCTGAAATGTAGTAAATGTTAAATGTAATCATTTTACCTTACACACAGTGTCATTTTATGAAATGTTTTGGTATTATCTGGCATTTCGGCTTTCACGGATCTCTTATTTAGTGTACTTGAACTAGTAGAACGAGGTAGAAAATAATGAAAAAGGAAAGCACACACGAGGAACATTTTTTTTTCTCTAAACAAGGAGTCGAATATGACTCAAGATGTTTGACTGAGAACAGAAAGCTTTTGTTCGCATGTACCTGTGTGTTGCTCATTACGACCATTTTATAAACGAAGCTAAACATATTTCCCGAACCGAGCAGGTTAACAATCACAGTATGGCCAAAAAATTGGTTACTAAAATGTTAATCAATTGACGACGCTGGCGAAAAAAAGGAAAATGATCAAGTAAGTTATCTCAAGGGGTTTTGAAAAGGATTTACTTTTGTATGCGAAATACAAATAGGCTTCTATATTTATGCATCGTCTGCTGACACTTAGAACTTGGACGTTCTAAATAAAATGATACCACATCTGGTCACTACGTTTTTGGAGCAACCGAGCAAGGAAGAGCTCACTTGGCCGATAAAATTCACCTGACACTATTTTATGATTTATGATCGCTGAGAAACTTTCTAAATGTATAGGCTCAATATTGCTGTACTGTCGCATTTACTGATATTTCCAGATCTGTTGATAAGTTCCATAACAAAAATTGATCGTTCAATCAGGTTTACTGTTAGGATATTTCTAAATAAAAACTTTCAGTGCAAAAGACGTGTGGCAGACCTGGCTGAATTTTACAGATGTTGTGGTACTTGTTTCACCGTGCTTCTAACAAAACGCAATTCACATAATATACTGATCAATGGTTCCTCTTTTCAAGCGATTACAAGACTCAAAAGCATTCGGAATTGCCAAAAACTGGATATCCACGGAACGCTTAACGGATCAACACTTAACGGATCAACGGATCGGCGTTTCGTGAAACCTAAAAGTGAAGCCTGGATAAAAGCGTGGCCGCGAGGCTCGACACTGATTCGTTGACATGTGGGGGAGGATGGGTGAACTGCTCGGCGCTGTTTGGTTAACAGGGAGGTCATGTGAAAGAGAGGGGAGGGAGAGGAGGCGCTCGACCACTTGTGCGTACTGAAAGGGAGGAGCTCGCGTGTAGGGAATGCTTTGGAAGATCGCCAGGATTATCAGCCCGATTCGCGGTAGTATTGTTTCATTATAGGAACTATCAAGTGTACGCACGATGAAGTGTACACATGGTATCTGATGAAGAGCGCCGTGAACTTAGGTGGCTGGCTTTTGAAAATTCAGAATATAGCTAAACGTCTTTGATACTAGAACATTTCGCGAATGCAACAATATTCCCTAGAAATTTGCCATACTTTATTCGGTTTTTAAGGTCCGCGTTTTCCTTAAGAGTCATGAAAAAAAGTATCTTTCATATCTAACTATTTTATATTAATTAAAGTCACAAAGACGTTAATTCCTATGTATTACAGCAAGATATCTTGTCTGCGTTTTATAAAGCGCCTTTAAAAAACGTGTGCTTAACACTAAGTTGGCCTGTGTTGGACACCAGAACACAGTATGGTTGCCTGATGTGCACAGCAAGACACACTAGTCTGTTGTGAAATGCACACCCCAACACACAGTCAGCTTGTCTGAGCAGTGGTGTCAATAAGGGGGGGGGGGGGGGCGGGGGTAACTGCGCAATGAAAGGGGATAAGGGGTCGTCGCGGTGAGCTGACGGGGAGGGGGAAGGGGGGTCGCGTGGGCCACCGCCCCAGGCGTTGCTGACTCTAGTAGCGCAGCTAGGTCTGAGAGGCACATCAGGGTACATTATATGGTGTGGTATGCACACCGAAACACAATAAGCCGATTTAATGTGCAGATCAGAAACCTAGCTGATGTGGTGTGCACACCAAGGCACACTGAGCCGCTTTTTTGTGCACATCAGGTTACATCCGGTGGTGCGGTGTTCCCACCAAAACACTGTAATCAACTCTGATGTGCACGACAGGACACACTACACACCAAAACACACTACGCCGCTCTAATCTGCAAATCAAAACACACTTACCCGCTGCGATTTGACACCAAAGCACACTAAACCGCTCTGATGGGCTTATCAAACACACTAAGCCACTCTGATCTGCACACCAAAAGACAATAAGCCACTCTAATGTACACATAAAACACACTAAGCCACTCTTATGTGCACACCAAAACACAATAAGCAGCTCTGATGTGTACACCAAAACAACTGCCTCTCTGACCTGCACTTCAAAGCAACTGAGCCGCTGTGATGTGCACAGAAAAACAACTAAGGCGCCCTGATATCTGCACACAAAAACACACTAAGCCATTCTGATCTGCAAACCAAAACACACTCTAATGTGCATACCAAACCAGACTGTCACTTTGATGTTCATACAAACAGAGTAAGCCACTCTGACGTGCATATCAAAGCACACTAAGCCACTGTGATGTGAACATCAGGATACACAAGGTTGGTGAGATGTACACACCGAAACACAGTAAGCTGTTTGATGAACACCTAAGCACAGATTATTAAAATATGGTGTTTACACCAAGAAACTCCAGAACACATCAATGCAGTCTGGGGGATTTTTCGACTGGGATTTGGGCCCAAAGAACTGTGCCACTTTGGAGAGTTTGAGGTTGTGCAACTTGAAAGGAGAGGGGGATTCTTCTTCAGATGGCTCTACATACTTCACTCGCATCCGGGCTTCGATAATCAAAATGATGCCTATGAGATGCCTGCAGTAGGTTTGTACAGATACAATAATCATGTGGCGTTCATAAGACAAGCCTTGGTAGGTCCGAGATTCAAATAAAGAATTCCATAACCAACAGGAGCAGCACGATTTTATAAACTAAATTTCTTAACTCTATAGATTGTGTCGAACAAAATCATAAAAATACTGAAGCGCTCAGCTGTAAATTCATTACTCTCTTTCAGCTAGTCAACGGGCGACCAATTATAAAAATGTTCGTTATGGTTAAGGTCTTTAAACACAATAAAAAGTTCAGATTTATTAACAAAATAGAGATTAACAGTATGCACTAAAACAAGAAGCATTTTTAACGTCACCAGTGAAAATATTTCGGCCATCACTAATATCGGAAATACCGACCTCATTTTTTTAGTTTGCGTACTTCCGAATTTCGTCAAGTAAGCCATTTTTTTCCTTTAACGAAAAATAAAAAAAATCGGATTGTATTTTGTGTTTCTTTTTAAGGACGTGTCTATACTTCGTCTCACCCTACGAGGGACTAAAGGCAAAAGCTACAGACCGCGAGATCTAATCACCAGCCACTTAGAAAGTGTGCAGTTTTGCGCTTCGATGCACGTATCAGTACCCGCGTCTCGGATAACTGATGGGGGGACGGGTGGACAGTGGTTCGAATTGAAGAGCACTGAGTGACTCAACGATTTTACTTCGCAAAGAAAGTCACGACATATAGGCTATTTGCAGCGTCGAAGCTATAGAAATGATGCGGTGATTTCAGATTCCGAGCATTATTCGTCCACCCTTAATCAACGTTAAGCGTGTTATTTGTTATTCGTCCACCCCTAATCAATGACAAGTGTTAAGCGTGGAATGTGATTGAATCTGGCGGCACGTGGCTTTGGCCTTTAGTCCATCGTAGGATGAGACAAAGTATAGGCATACAAGTTGATCGCACATGTCAGCATTGCACGTTATATGTTACGGTAAAAGTAGACGAGGCTTCCTTTAGGTAAGCATATTATCTCTTTATTAACCAAGGGCTTATCCTTTCTGGACTTTCAGGTTATAATTTTAGACATCATATGACGAATCACAGATACAGAAAGTGTTAAGTTGACTATATAAAACAGAAATATTTTCATGGATAGCGGAGGAGTCAACCCGTAAGTCAACCTCGTAAACACACCCCATTACTTTCTTTAAAATTTAGAATAACGAGAAAAAATTTATGTCCCATATTGTGCTGAATGTTTCCAGACATTTCAGTTCCTATCGAGCATTGTTGAGTAGAACAAGATGCCGGGTTACACTCATCGTTAGGAAGATCGAATTTCAAAAGCACATGCGGACATATTATGATTACTGAGTAATTATGTGTTCTCACTTTCATGTGAAATCATGTTTTTACATTATTTCGAGACTTCAATTGCACATGGTACATAATCTTCGTTGCTGTTTATTTGCAGTTCGTTTAACTGTCGTAATCATCTCCTCCTGGATAAGCCTTTTGGGCTTTTTAATTGTGCTTACATTAAAGAAAATGCAGCACAACAAACAAATATGATGATTGTTGAAACTTATCTACAACAGGTTTGATGGATAACATTTGAAATTTTACTACTCTCGAGAACACAGATTTTATTTCGATCATCGTATCCATGCTACTGCCGCTCCGAGATCTCGCAACTCAATTAATACAGCCGGTACGAATTCAATAAGTTAATAAGCAAATGAAAAGAAGGAAAATACTAACTGGAGTGTAATGCTAGAGTGGGTTGCAGACCTATACATGCATGTGTCTTCATGAAAGACACGAAACCATGACGAACGCAGCCACGAGATTACCATTATATGACTATGTGTTGCCATTGTGAGCAGTCCACCGTCGCCATACCAGACAACACAGTGAATATATAATATTGAACCTAATGATAGAACTGGAAGGAGTTCATTTCGGTGTCTTTGTCACAGAATCGCTCATACATCCTACAATAATCGTGTCTATTTTTCACGGCCCTTTCTCTTATTCACGGTATTTTGCGTGAATTATTTTTAGCAGTCAGGTATATTTATTAAAATGCGAAATGCATAATTCAAAATCTACGAATGATCTTACAAAATAAAAGTCGTCGTTTTTGCGGCACTACTCTAGCAAATGACAGTGCTAATACAGAATGTGATGCGATAGTGTGAAAAAAACTGTGTACACGCATGAAAACCAGGTGGCGCGAATAAGCCCCGTGTCGTGCATGGTAAGCGCATGAACGCTCCACGGGTGCATTACTTGTGGGTGCCGTCTTCTGCTATGTCAATGTAAACGCAACGTTCTCAGAGCCTGTTGGACTGCGAGATGCAGTAGACGGAGGGTATGGAAGAGAGAACACTTTGAACGCGGCAGCCCAGAGCAGAACCCTGGCGCCATCTCGCGGTCAAATAGACCGAAGCACTCGAACTACCTCAACGCGTTTCGGCAAAGTGTGCACGTCTAGCGTAGGTTCTGCTTCTTTTTTTCCTTTTCAGGCCTCTCCGTGCAGAGCAGAGCAAGGCTCAATGCCTGAGCACGTAATGTTTTCCTCCCGCAGGGAATAACACGGATGTACTCGAAGAAGGCGTTCGGCTGGCACTGTTGCCTAATCAATGAGGAGATGAGCGCTGCGTCCGCGTTCGTTTGGCATTCGGCTTATCGACTTCCGTACCTAGAATGGGAAAAGAAAATTGTTAGGTTCCAGCCATGCATCACATTGTTTTAAAAGGTGACCGGTAGAGCACACATCCAAAAAAAAAAAAAAATCCGATCAACCGAACCATTTATGATCCTATGTGCAACTCAATATACTGTAAACGACTTAATTTTCGCGGACTCAAATTTTCGCGAATGGGGCCAAAGCTGAAAATTTGAAATTATTCGCGGGTTATAATTTTCGCGAATCGAGTGTAGCTTCCGTAGCGTTCACAGATTGCCCGAATTGTTCGCGGGACGTATTTTTCGCGTTTGTAGGCGATTCGCGAAAATCGCGAAAATTCAGTCGTTTACAGTACTTAAAAACATAAACCACTTGGGCTCTGGCTCACAAGTAAACATGTGAGAGCTTATTCACACAGCAGGAAATGTGGCGGCAGTGCATCGTTTAAAGGGGAGCTACGGCGCCTTTAGCTGTAGCTCCCTTTTAGAGAAAACCGAATAGATTTTCCAAAATAGCCCAAGAAACTGAGATTAGAGCTGCAAGTAAATTTGTACCCCCCCCCCCCCCCCCCTCAAAGAAGTATATAATTGTAATCTTAAAAATACGATAAAACTAAAACAGAAACAAACCAGCGACATTAGTGGTTCGCCATTTCGTTGCGACATTAGAAGTAGAAACATAAGCACACATGGACAGCTTGAGCCAGTTTTCCCAGCGTCAAAAGCAGTCAGAAGACCGTCGCGATCTCCCGTGGGAACTAATGGACTACGATTCATCGAGGTTGTCTGAGTCAAGCAATGAATCCAGCAAATGTTGTAATATTTTCAGCACCAGATTTCAGAAAATTCGCCGGTCGCATTCGATCCGCCGGTATTGCCTACGAGGGTACCTTCCTTGGGGGCTGTATTCGCGGTAGGACGACGTTCGGACCCGGACGCCGCTTCGAAACAGAATGGAATGGAAGGTTTCAGTTGCTAGCAAAGTGTCAACTGTTTTCTAGCACGATGGAAACGCTAGAAACCAGCGTTTGCGTCGTTACCCTTCAACCCCTTGCCACAAACAGCCTCAATCGGACGCAATTCGAAAACAACATCCCCATCTCTGCAGCACGCAACGCAGTAGAGTAGGGAGCGCCGTCCTCCTCTCAGATAAAGCACTTGTCGTCACGAATGTCCCTGCTCGTTGTTGCCAGCAGAGGCGGCAAGTGTTTCGGAGGTGTATGCGTAAACTTCAAAAATTAATTTCTCTAAATAAAATTAATATATTGATTCACAATTTCCTTGACATCTCACACGTCAATATTTAGTACACAGCGAACAATTCATAGAAGTCAACGACCATCAATATTTGAATATATTTATAATGGCCATCAATACGCTCAAGCGACTTTCCGTTTATAGGGAAAGTCGCTATGTGACCAATTCATCCCGCTCAAAATATCGGCAAAATTCATACTGAAAAATATTTGCTCTCTACTTTTTTTGTTTTTATGCGAGGAGGCAGTGTCTTCAATGTCACTTGAGTTCAATTGCATTTTGATCTACTAGTCAAGTCACAGTAGTAGTTGACATACAATAGGAGAAACATAAACTGGTGTTCGATTTTCCTAAATAGAACCCGTTGCTCGAAGTTAAAGGGGTAGTGCAACGATTTTAGCGTTGAAAGAATTAGGAATTTGTTTTTTTTATGTTGTTTATTCAAGCACAAAAGACCAAAAACGCGTCACCTTGCCCCGACAAACTGCTATTTCGGTGCTTAATCGCAAAGAAGGAAACGAAATATTTGCTGATCTGCAGCCGCTTGTGGTGGTTAACGGAGCTTGTGTGACGTACTCTGGGGGATACGCAGAAGTGAACAAAACCTGTCACTCCTCCACTGCTACACTCGTCGTCGCCCCCGTGGCGAACGGTCTTTTGTGCCGATCGCTCGCCGCGACCTTCGACGATGCTAACCCTTTAAAAGTCGATAATAGCGGAGGAAGCGGCTAGGGTCTCTGAAGAGAGAACCCAAGGAGAAACCACGTGATCCCCCAGAGTACGTCACTCGAAAGGCGACTTGGAGAGTTGAGGCACTTTGACCTTCGATTTTTGTAACTTTTTTTACATAAAAACTAGCGCTCGAAGAAAATACGATTTTCTGTTCTTCATTCCATGGGTGACACAGACTAATATCCGAAGTTAATTGGCCGAAGTCTGAAATTCGTTGCACCGCCCGTTTAAGACGAGCCAGAGCTTTAGTAGATGGCCCCTTCGTCAGCTAAAGCGGCCCCAACGGGTGCACTGAGATGACTTCGACAGGAAAAAAAAGCAGAGTTAGAAAATGCTTCTTCCCCTACGTACGTCCTCGATCGTTATTCCTCATTTGCGTCGTCAGCGTGGCAAACTACTCTGCTGCTCCTACGATATGTAGGGGGAAAACCCGCTAATAAAGCATTACTTGCATGCAAAGGAAAACTGGCGGCTAAGGTTTACCAGAATAAATGTGGTCGGTTTTCCAGAACCAGAATAACGTCTATTGATGCTGCCCTAATGGTATACGAACCTATTTTCGGAACTCCAATCCCAATCATTTCATTCCCGTTTCCATCTCTCTTCCTCGGATTTTTTCTGCATCCGGGCGGAAGACGTTCTTTTGCTTGTTAGGGGAGGCTCAAGCTCACAGTTTTTCTAGTTCAGATCTTTCTTATTTGAGCGGTGCCACATTTCTTTGGGAGATAGAAATAGGCACCGGCAGAAACACTCACTCACCTGCACGATCACACAGCCGACATGTATTATTTATAGTATCTGAACAGAAAGACGCGCGATTTAACGGTCGTCTGTACCACGTACATGGTTTAGCAAACACATCTGCCGCAAAACAATGTCAAAAGTCTTGAGCTATATTGAAAGCTTATCATAAAAAAAGAAATATGTGTATTTCTTGATAAATCAGTTTAAAAAACAAAACTATTCTACGCTCGCTCGTTAAGCCGTTTCTTGATTTTACATATGCATTTTGTGCATATGTAATTGCATATGTAAAACTATAAACAACACACAAAATATGTCGCCGCCTTTAATTAAAATTAATAATCATTCGGTTCGAATATTTTGGGAAACCCATTTACGTTTTAAAACTTCAAGAAGGTAAATCTGTCCCTAAAATACTCTTTATCTAATACATCATTTCAATACTTAATACGGCTCATTTTTGTAAGTTAAATTAACATAGCTTCGACCGATTCATGCCATGGTTTTCTTATATTATCATAATAAAAATACTGAAAACAAGTGACCTCTCAGGTAAACAATACTACCAACTCTCTTCTACCTCCTCCCCCCCCCCCCCCCCCGGGCCACCGGCACACACACACACACAAAAAGGCAAATAGCAAAATGCTTCTCAAACAGGTATCGCGAAGGCCTTCCACAGCTTTGGTGTTCATGCATAAAAAAATCGCCGTTACAGAAAAGGGTGCATATTATAGGGTAGAATAGAGAAGAGGCGAAATAACGGAAGTTGGATGGCAAAAATTCTAAAGTTAGAGCGAGGCAACCTCAGAAGCCACAAATTCCTCGTAGTCCATTTTGTCCCTGTCGTCATCGCCGTGCTGTATATCCGGACATGGGGGCTTTGGCTTGGGTCTCATGAATAGTTTATCGGTGCCAGACACGAGACTTCTGAAATAGCTCAGAGGTCAAAGTGTAACTCCGCGCATTCCTTGCCTGCGTAGGTCAGGTAGGGGGTTCGCGAGTAAATTTAGGAAATAATCTCTTATATGCGGCGATGCCTTTCGACATCTTGAATTTGCAAGGCTTACGAATAAGATATATTCCCCTTTTTTAAGTTCAGGGTTTACAAAATGTTTCAAATAGACCAGCTGGTCTACATGTTCTCTGTTATTTTTAACTAGGTGTCTGCTGCAGCTCAGATCCCGTTAGCAAACAAAACTTCAACCTGGATTGTTGTGCGCCAACGCTGGTGTACAAGTCAGTGGCATAGTGTACGTGTGAAGCATAGAAAAAAAGGTTTTGATCACACATCGTTTTTGAAGAGCTGGTTTACCGCCTGCCCTTCCCATTTGTTTTCGGAAAAAACAAAGTGTGTTGTATGTTGTCATTTCAAAAGGATGAATGAGAATTGCACGGCGTAGGGGACGTCTTTCTTCTTTTTTAAAGAATCTACGCCTTTGAGTGACAATGAGGCGTGTCGCAAAATTCAATGTTGCAGATGCAAAAAAAAAATTAACCACCGTCGCTTTTATTACTTTTCTGATCACGTGCCTATAATTCCGGTTGGTATTCCTTAACTTGGACTGAGTACTCTATCAATATTAAGTCAGTGCTTAAAAGGGGAAATTCACGGAAACCCCTTGTGTCATTTTAAATAACTCAGGAGGTTGAGCTGTGTTCGCTTCCTAGCTTTTTATTCACTTGAAAACAAAATAACACTAGCTTGTAGATGCAAGTTGTATCTCAATATATGTATCAATTAGTGAAACAAATAGGTTCCAGTGCGCTTTTTTATTTTGAGTTTATGATATATTTCAATAGTTGAATTACAGGTTCCGCGTACAGTCTGAATGCTACTACTTGCACTCAGTCCTTCTCAGAGACAGGGTGCCATAATCAGATTTTAAGTTACGGTTTTAGTATATGTCTACATTTAGGTGTGTCCATCGACTGAAATATCAGGTGCTGCTCGCAGTTTTTTATATCTAAATTATATGTTGAATAGCCTCTATCCCATCATATGTTATTTCAGTGTCGGTTGACCGAAATAAGGCTTCCTCTTGAAGTGAGTCAATTTTATAATTTAAAATGTCTTAAGTTAAATATCTAACTTGAGCGGCTTATTTGATGTGCAATGAATGACTTGTTTGTAGTGTTTAGCGTTCTTTTGTTTAAAACTGCTTCTAATTCAACATTGGCGAACAAATGTGCAACGTGAAACTAACGTCAATTCATGTTGTGTAAAAGGCTTATAGTTGAACCATTTCAACGTTTTACAGAAACCTGCTTAAAACATTGAAGAAGCAAGATAATATCGTCATCATGTTTTAGGAGGTTTTACAGCTCTTAGACTTGCGTACTCAGCTTTATAGAGAGCTATGAGCTAGGCAACATTGGTCCATAAGCATACGTCGGCATTCATGCAAAACTGTTAAGGCATGTTTTGGAATGATAAGTTTCAAGGAAAGTCCCCAATGCGAAAAAGTATTACGCAAGCCTAAATTTGCTTGTGCCTGAAATGAAGGTAAGCTTTATTTCAAGTGCAAGCCAATTTATTTTTACGTAATCGCATCCGAAGAAGCTTCTGGACAATCATAAGGGAACTCCATTCCCTAGGCGAGGAAATAACATTTTCTGCACAAATTGCAAATCACAAGCTCACAAATTTCGATACCATAATAGATAAAAACATTTACATGTAGTGCATTACAATAGTTCCTTTTTTAATCGAAATCAACCACTTCAATTCCGGTGCCAAAGCTATCATCCAGAGTTATGCGGGCACTTTATTTCATGCAAGGATTAAGACCGCAACCTGAATGGATACCTCAAGTAAATTTTCCGTTTTCATTAATTAGTTGAAAGCCCATAAGACAGCCACACTGTTTTTACAGTGTGTTTAAACAAAATATTATGCTGTATATACACGCTAAGCAAAAAATGGGTGTTCCTTTTTTTAAATGCTAAAATAGGTAGGTAATTATTTTAATAGTTGAAAGAAGTAAATGTTTTACTTGCGTCTTATCTGTAAAACAATACGTTTATTTCATCATAAAAGAGATTTCGCCCTTTAAATGTCCGTTAATCCCTTCAAAAATAACTTGAAGGTGTCCATTTTACTTCGAATGGTCTTGTGGAGACCCTACCCGAACTGAACCCCCAACGTTAAAAACATATTTTATTGTTTTTTTTTTACTGCGGGAGATTTTTGTTTCCATACTGTGTATGCTAGACGCTTTTCCAACTATAGATGTGTATGTGTTTAGAGACACATAGTATTATCCATAGGACGTGATGTACCAAAAGTGAAAAAAGACTAAAGACACAAATCAGAAGAAATCCAGAAATAGGTGGGTAGCAAAATACAAAAAGCTGGTTTAAATATTTCTAGCGGTTTGTTCTCCAATTCATTCGGAACACTTTGGTAAAAAAAGAAAAACCAGTAAAAGAGCGTTGAAACATTCTGGAATCTATTTATCGGACATGACGCCAACAAGAATACAAAGTTTTGAATAAAAAGGGAACCCTCAAGACAGAAAAGGGGCCAGATTGTTCAAACCTGCGGCGACAAACCCGCATTTTGTGCCGATCCGCTCAAAAGTGCATTACTTTAGCACATATCGTGCAAGGCAAGAGAGGCGTTAAGCACGCACATTATTTCTACTTTTTTTACTTTTTGAAGGGATCGATACCTGCTTTTGTTCACGTTTGTTTCTAAACTGCGGCTTTCTCTCGTGCCATCAAAAGGGTCTGCGTTTCTCGCCTGACTTGCCTGTAAGTGCGTCAGAATGAAAATACCCAGGAGCAAAGCAGGAGGAAAGAAACAATTACAGTCTTTGTTTTCTGGAAAACATACTTATATCATATGGGCTGGAGCGTGAAAAGGTCCTTTTGCATTCTTGGTGTTTTATATCGCATAAAACGCGCTGAGAAAAAATAAACTAAGTCAACGCAGCACATTTGCGTGGGCTGTCTTGAGTCCCTTATATTAAAGACGCTCACTCTTCAATTGCATGAGTAATCGAACCTATTCAATTCAACCCGGAAATAAAAATATAGTATTTTTGTACTGGCTTTGCTAGAACGTAACAAATAAGATAAATATTTAAAAAAAATGTTATAACTCGTGTGTCCTCATATCAAGTCAAAACAGCCATTCCTCAGCATTAATCTAACAAACCGCCGCCGATAAAGACTGAACGTGAACAAATGACCCGTTTCCAAAAAAATATAATTTCACATAAACAATTTATAACATTGCTTGGGATTAAGAACTGCGTCTTCGCATTTCTTGCGGGTACTGAGCCTCCAAATTGTTGGGAATCGGTTTGCATTTGGCCAAAACAAAGTAATACCCCAAGGCACCAAAGCTTATCTTTGCCAGGAAATTTCTTACCACGAGACTGCTACCCGCCAAGAAGAATAATTTTGCAGATTAATTTTAGGGTTACAGTGCGCTCCCAGTAAGGTGAAAAAACACGCTTTTTTAGCTGCGTAAGTTATTTGTTATTTATTTCAATGTTAAAAACCAAATTTAACTACCAAAGTTCATTCCGCAATAACCTGTGTCTACAGTACTAACGATATTGAAAGGATATTTACAAACTTTCAGTAAACAAAGGGCAAAAAGCGTTCAAGTGATTGGGCCATCTCTGCAAGTATCTTTGCGACTTATCTGCCACTTTTATTCCGTTCTAGAAGTTGAAAAATATCTCGGAACTGGCTTTTTTCTCGCGATGGTGACTCTGTGGACCCTCAGCCTAAGGCGACGAAGTACACCAAATGCCCTGAAGCAATGAGCTACAGTGGCATAATCTTCTCCCATGAACACTGTGGTTGACCGCCTTGCTACCCTGTAATCAACTGAGGTAGTGTGCGAATCGCGCACCTTATACGTGAAAGAAAGCAGCCTGCAGTTACCATGCCGTTTTTATAGCTCACCCCAGCATCGCGCTCCCCAATATACGATAATTATCAAGCACAATTTTCGGTGTAAAAAAAAAAAGCGGCGCTGCCAGTTTTTTTTTTTGTCTGCGCTGGGTAATATTTTTTGTTTCGTAGTATATGTTTTTTGTTTTTTTTTTCTACACGATATAACTTACGTCTCTCCACCCTGCTGAAAAAAAAAAACATATGACCCATACAACCGGTATTCAATAAAACCACTAGGGAGAACCAAAAGAAACATTATGTGCATGTCCCTCAATGAAGAACGCACATATTAGCTCGGTGTATGCTCATCACAGCCTGCTATACTTTGCCTATTAGCTGCTACATAAATGACATTTTTTCCACTTGTCTTTAGACATACTTCAATTTGCGATATTTTAATTGAATTGACATGGCGCAAAACGGCCGATATATGTTGCGTTTCATGTAACATTCGTATATCAGATATTGTAGATTGTCTTAAACAACACAACGTCGTAAAGTTTCAGATTCTTCTTTATAAGGGTCCTTCGCATGGTGCAATAGAGTAAGGGTCTATGGGCGCCTGTAATTATTTTTTTTTTGTTGAGAAATGCGGTTTAACTATAAATATACATCGCACAACTTTATTTTGAAAAGCACTCACAGAGTCCATCAAGCGGTTCTAAAGAGGAAGCTTAAGCACACACAAGACTCAAAAGAAAAGCTTCGTCCTAAAATTAAACCTTGCGATGAGACACTGATCAGAATGGAAGCATGCGTTTTGTAGCACTAGCAATTTCGCGCGACATACATGTTGACTCTTTGCCAGAGATGTTCATTATTTCTGCGTACGATTTGTGGAAACTGAAAATTTAACTAGAGCGGTAGATGAGCAAAATCTGCCGCGAATTAGCATAAAAGTGGAAGATATATAATCTTGAAGGAGAATTTTGCATAACCTCGCAAATGAAATCAGAATTGCCGCCTTTCACTGCAATAAATGCGATTTCACCTGGATGGGGTGGTGTCCATGGCATCGTTTGTATCACGCTGCGACCTCACACGCGTAATAAACACTCCAAAATTTCACCCTTATAAATTTTCTTTTATATTTATATTAGCAAAACGTATTGTTTGCCCCTCGCTCTTGTATCTCAACAAAGACACACACACACACACAAAAAAAAAGAACAGTGCGTCTCTTGGGAGTCAAGAGTTCATTTGGCTTAAAATACGGGAGCAAAGTGTCCGGTGACGGCTTTCTAATATGTATAAACGATGCACTCCATCCATCGTAAGGTGCCTTGCCTGATTTCGAAGTTTCTGTGCAATCCCAACATTTGTTTATCGTGTTAAAAGATCCTCACGAAAAAAACAAAATGCATTCCCTTAAATTACATATATTTTAAAGGTGTACGTGCAACGCTTTTAAATATATTAATATTGTGTGCTGAATTTTTCCTCTCTCTCTCTCTCTCTCTCTCTCTCTCTATATATATATATATATATATATATATATATATATATATATATATATATATATATATATATATATATATACAGGGTGTTTTTTTTTAAGCTTAACAGATTTGTTTAAAAAAAGCCGTGAAAGTTACACTTATGCCGCTTGTGGAGGTGAGTTATACGGCCAGGGGGGCACATTATAGAGGGCTAATCGTAACGATCAGTTGGCTAATTACTTAAAATTCGTAATTAACTTTTAATTAAGGAAAATAGACATATGGTTTGAATTAGAAATTTGCTCAGCGTCATCGAAAACCCCTAAATCAGTCATTTTCAGAAAGACTTTGAGCGCGTGAGAAGCGTAGTAGTGCACTAACGTTACCACTCGTGAAGCAGGTACAAGGCTGGGGCTAGATAAGAGACGGAAAAATCGCGCGGGCGCCTTATCGCAACCTCTAGCTTTGTACCTGCTCCACGAGCGGTAACTTCAGTTCACTACTACGCTTCTCACGGGCTCAAAGTCTTTCTGAAAATGACTGATTTAGGGGTTTTCGATGACGCTGAGCAAGTTTCTAATTGGAATCATATGTCTATTTTCCTTAATTAAAAAGTTAATTAACAAATTTTAATTAATTAGCCACTTGATCATTACGATTAGCCCCCTATAATGTGTCCCCCTGGCCATATAACTCAACTCTACAAGCGGCATAAGTGTAACTTTCACGGCTTTTTTTAAACAAATCTGTTAAGCTTAAAAAAAAAACACCCTGTATATATATATATATATTCAAACCATTGCGTTTTATTGTATTTGAATAAATAAAATGCTATTACTTAACAAACATTTTTTTTTTACGTTCAATTGCTTGAAGTTTTGATTATCACATCTGCATCCGCGAATACTCGAATAGACGCTTTTTAATACAAACCGACTTTACGACAAAAGCCTAATACCAATTCTGTATTAAGGTCGTAATTTATTCTGATATACAACTCGAGTTTCCTTTTTCCAACAGAGTCTATGCGATTCCCAAACCCTAATGGTGTGCGACGGGGCGCTACTCCAGATAACGTGTTTACAATCGAAGTACGGGTTTAGGACTTTTCGGTGTAGGGCGTTTCGGTGTAGGACGTTTCGGTGCGGACCTTTTCGGCGCACGGACTTTTCGGTGTACGGACTTTTCGGTACACGGACTTTTTAGTGCACGGGCTTTTCGATGTGGGACTTTTCGGTGCGCGGACATTTCGGTGCACGGACTTTTCGGTACACGGACATTTCGGTGCATGGCCAATGAAAATCACGAGTCTTCTTTAGTTTTGGCTAAACGTAAGAAGTACTATTTAGCTAGAAATTTATGTTTTCGCACTTTGTAATATTTTAGACTTGGACATCCATTTAGACCATTTACTGATATACCACCTAAGTGACTTTGCTAGGCGCAGTACTATCCTGCGTGAGGGTTGGAGTCGTTGGACGTTATAATTTGTTTGTCGGTGTCTCCTTTCCAACGTACGCGCTAGTAGCATCAAATGTCTAATGTAATTTTCAACAATCTCAAGCTTCTTGCTCTTGGGGCCTTTCCTACACAGATTACCAAAAATAAAGCCCACACCTTTACAGAAAGTGCCGAGAACGCCTCTATCAACCCAACGCGTAAACATGACGTAATGCGTCTAGTGCGTACGTTGGAAAAGAGGCACCGGCAAATTAAACATAATGTTCAACGTATCCAGTCCTCCCGCAGGATGGTGCTGCGCCTAACAAAGCTCCTTAGGTCGTATATGAGTAAGGGCCCGTAAATGAGCGACAAAGTATACAAATTTACGAAGTGCGAAAAAAATCACTTTTACCTAAAGTAGTGACTCTTACTTTTAGAGAAAAAAAACAAACCTTGCGATTTTGAATTATTGTGCGCCGAAATGTCCGTGCACCGAAAAGTCCGTGCACCGAAATGTCCGAGCACCGAGAAGTCCCACCGCGAAAAGTCCGTGCACCGAAATGTCCGTGCACCGAAATGTCCATGCACCGAAAAGTCCGTGCACCGAAAAGTTTGTGAACCGAAAGGACCGTACCGAAACGCCCTACACCGAAACGTCCTACACCAAAATGTCCGGATCCCGGTTTTTCCGACTCTTATCATCCGCCTCTTCTCGCCGCCAGCTTTGTGCCCGTTGCACGAATGGAAAATTGAGCGCAATACTCCGCTTCCCACGCGCTCAAAGTGTAGCTCAGCTAACTTTTAATTGAAACCTTATGTTCTGTTTTGTTTTAGATGCGGAGCATCTCTTGCTCGGGTCTATGTCCCGCGGCGTCGGCGTTGTATTCGGCACTCGAACTACGCACGCGCAACTCTCCTCCTTCCCTCTCTCCAACAGCTGCGCGTTACTCTCTCCGCTCTCTCTCTCTACCAGCTGCGTGCACTGCGCGTGCGTTCGCTTCTCCTCACACCGCGCGCGCACGCGCAACTCTACTCCTCTAGTCTCCTCTCCTTCAAGTGTGAAAAAAAATAA
Organism: Ixodes persulcatus; assembly: GCA_013358835.2. NCBI lineage: Eukaryota > Metazoa > Arthropoda > Arachnida > Ixodida > Ixodidae > Ixodes > Ixodes persulcatus. The sequence goes on from JABSTQ010004387.1 coordinate 89,822, forward strand.
ACGGCGAGCGGCGAGCGTTCCAAGTTTCTCTGCCGCGAGCCGCGACGAAGGCTCGCGTAGGGGGTAACGCTAGGGCAGTCGGTGGCGCCATCTCTCAACGTCAGCACGCAACTGACTCTTTCCTCGGAACCAACACGATGCTCCGCATCACCCCATGGTTCCCCTCGGGAAGATGGTGTAATTTTTTTTTGAAACACAGCTCGTAGGCACCCGTTTCCGGATTTCGCGGCGTCGGTGTCGGCATCGGCGTAACCACGCTAGGTTTATCGGGAAAATTGACGTTTTGTGACCTCAACATCAATTCAATTCCCCGCTAAATTTAGCGGGAAATTCAGTTTTTCTGCTAGATTTAACGGTCAAATTCAGTTTCTCCGCTAGATTTAGCGAGGAAATTTAGTTTCTCCGTTGGATCTACCGGGAAATTGACGTCACGTAACCGCAAAAACCAATTCAATTCGCCGTTAAATTTAGCGGGGAATTGAATTGGTGTTGCGGTCACGTGACGTCAATTTTCCCGCTAGATCTAGGGGAGAAACTTAATTTGTTCATAAGTGACGTGACATCAAGTCATGTGACGTCATTTTCCCCGCTAAATTTAGCGGGGAAACAGTGGGAGGATGGGAGGGTATGGAGGAGAAGGAGGGGAAGGTACGGAGGAGCAGTACGGGAGGGTGACATGAGGAGGAGGGGACGGTGTGGAGGAGGAGGGAGGAGGAGAAGAAAAAAAGGGGAGGAGGAGAGTTTACGGAGGAGGTGGAGAGGCATACCCTCCACTCCTTCACAAGAGCTGCACTATAATTTTGCGTTGCAGAGATTTGTGAACGTCTTTCCATTTTTTTTTACTAATTAATTGTTAATTATTTTGTTGATATTGATAAAAAGACTCATATGCTCTATTCACCTCTTTGTAAATATCAACTGCACAAACTACATTACCATAACGTTCACTTTTTTTAATAAATATGTAAAACTTAAGACATGCTCCGTATATTCCGATGTCAGAAAAAAAATGCAATGTCTGCCTCCCGTATTGTGTCCAGCGGCCAGGGCAATTATGAGGCCATGAGGGAATATATTTATATATATATATATATACGGGTGTTTCTGTTTATACTTTCAGATTAGTTTTAAAAAAGCCGTGAAAGCTACACTTATGCGGTTTGTGTAGGTGAGTTGTACGGACAAGAGGACAGAGTATAGGGAGATAGTCGCAACAATTCGTCTGCTGATTAAGTTAAATTTTTTAATTATCTTTTTAATTAATGCAAAGAGCCATATCGTTCTAGTTAAAGACTTGCTGAGTATCATTAAAAACCGCTAAATCAGCTATTTTTAGAAGGATATAACGCAGGGGCAGCATTTTACGGCGTTCTGAAAAAACGCTTCATTCGGACGCGTTTCTAGATTTCGGTTTCTTATCAGAGCGCATCTTAGCGCCCGCGGTCGTGCTCCCCGGTGGTCGCAGCGCGAAGCCACCCCCTCGCCTCCCTCGCAGATTGAAGAAAAGTAAGGCGCACGTGTGTTGCGCGTCTCAGCCACTGGGAAGCAGGACCGCGGGCGCGTAGATGCGCTCCGATAAGAAACAGAAATCTTGAAACGCGTCCAAATGAAGCATTTTTACCGAACGCCGTAAAATGCTGCAGTGACATTATATCCTTCTAAAAAGAGTTGATTTAGTGGTTTTCCATGATGCTCAACAAGTTTCTAATTGAAAGTAACTATATATTTGTAACAATTAAAAAGTTAATTAACAAATTTTACTTCATTAGCCGACTGATGGTTGCAACTATCTTCCTATACCATGTCCTCCTGACCGTATAACTTACCTGCACAAACCGCAGAAGTGTAGCTTTCACGGCTTCTTTTTAAACAAATATAAAAGAATAAAAAAAAAAACACCCTGTATATATATATATACATATGGTGGGACCGAAGGCGTGCGTATATAACTGAGAAGATAAGAAAACCCTTGGTGAAAACAGCAACAACGGACGGTTTATTCTTCGACATTTCGGCCGGAGTCCGGCCTTTGTCAGGAAGAACTTTTACAAATGAACGCGGGTGGTGTTTATACAATGCTACGGTCGAGTCCAAGTTTCAGAAACGGCGCGATGACGGTTGGAGTTTCCAAAGAAGCGTAGGGAGAGTTCCGGATGGGCGAACGTTTATACAATGCTACGGTCGGATCCAAATTTCGGCGGGGTGACGGTTGGAGATTTCGTGAGAGGGAAGCGTGGGGCAGTTCACAACCGGGTGAAGAAGCTTGACGGTCGGGGCCACGTTTCAAGGGTAACCGGACAAAAGCTCACCGGACAAAAGCTCACCGGACAGAAGCTCACCGGACAAAAGCTCACCAGACAAAAGCTCGCCCTTTTTTTCACAGACCCGGACAAAAGCTCACCTCATTTTTTTCCGCTACCCGGGCGAAACACGGGGTAGGATAAAGTGCAGACGCGATGGACATTGCACCATTTTTAGGAGAACTGGTATCCCATCCCATGCAAAGGTCTCCACAGATAAGCCATAATAGGCAGGGAAGCAAGGATCTGGGACCAAAAGTTAGGTCACCAAAACTGAGTGGAGCTGATAAAATAAAGCTTGCTCTACTCATGATATGCCAGAGCACCCTTTTAGTTGTACCACGCCCAAGAAACTTCGTGAACCTATTTTTTCGAACCCGAAGAGTGACCGAAGAAGCGAAGTCACTCTTCGGTGATCTCGACTTTTCATTGTGCTTATGTCACGCTAAACGCGCACATTAAGGTTAGGCACACTGCCTCTTCATTACTAATGCATGGGTTTTCTTAAGGTTCAGGGTAATATTTGAAGTGAATGGCTAGTAAAATTAAATTCTTTTCGTCATTGTGCGTCGTAAATCCATTTGAAATCAAGGATTATTTCAGGGTGATGTGAAGGGAAACTGAAGCAAAACTGTAATGCACAAACCATTGGGTTGTGAATTTTTAAAAGTATTTTGAAGGAACGGGAGTTGGGCCTTTTGGACAAGTACAAGACAGATGACCAATTTAGAAAGCTGTGCGACATTTTGGACAAGCTGGTGGTCCCTCCACCACACCGTATGCCCGAAGGACTAACCTACATCAGGGAAAGGTTTACCGGTGACATCGCGCACCTTCTGAACTACTTTGATTGCACGTATGTCAACGGCCCCTTCCGTTATCCTTCTGCTCCTCCTGCGGCGGCACCGACAGCGAACTCTTCCCTTTGCCTGACTGTGCGCCGACGACGACCGGAGTTTCCCCCGGAACGGTGGAATATGGATGACGCCAACTCTTCAAGATAAAGACCGGACGTACAACACCTGCGAAGGATGTAATACCGGGTTTCAGACGCTTGTCAGCCACGCCCATCCAAGCGTCTGAAGGCTGACTGAATGGCTACAGCGAAATCAGGCACTCGTTGCAACGGCATTGACACAAGCCCGGAGAGGTGAACCCTCAGAAAAACGGGTGCAAAATACCACTCTGCGACTGCAGAATCGTCTGAAAAATATTTTCGAGGGGTTCCAGGTACACCAAGATCTACCAAGACTGCTGGAGCTGGTAAGGGACTGCGTTCGTTACTAACCACCCGATAAATAAATTTGTTTCTACTCTAATCAGCAAACCACGCGCCTGTCAGATTTAATCTTTCGTTGCATTTTAGTGTTGCACGCATGCACCTAAGTTGTCCGCACTCGTGTTAGGACCAACATGAAATTTTCTCCTGGTGAGCTTTTATCCGGGTCTGTGAAAAATTGGTGAGCTTTTGTCCGGTGAGCTTTTGTCCGGTTAGCTTCTGCCCCGTGAGCTTTTGTCCGGTGAGCTTTTGTCCGGGATTCAGTTTCAAGGACGGTTGGATGACGGTTGCAGCTTCTTGAGATGGGGCGCAGGGTGACTTTGTGTCCGGGCGGGCAGGGGTGACCTGGACAATAGCGTACAATAGACGAAAGTTACACGCGCAAACTAAAATGCTGTGACCAAAAAAAAAAAAGAAAATTCGGCACGGTCACTTGGGTTGTTCCGGGGGGCATGCATGAGTCAGACCTAGAAGGGAACAATGTTAAACCTAGAAATAAAAGAAAGAAAATGAATATCAAAACCTGGAAGTAAAAGAGAAACGTTGAAGGTCCAGCAGAACGTCAGCAATACCAGCATTATCAAAGCGACCACTCACACCCTTGCAAAGAACAGCATTCCCAATAGCCAAGTTCATCGTTTCAAACAAATATGTTCCAAAGAGACAGATTTTGATGCGAGCAGCCAAAATTTAAAGGCAGTGCTAGAGAAACAAAAGTATTCACCCCGTATAATCGACGATGCAATCAGAAAAGCCAAGACACTGAACCGAGCAGACCTTATCAGCCCGCACCCCACACAAAGTGACACACAACGCACAAACGTATATCAAACTTACTGCATGAACCATCGTAATGTAAATAATATCTTAAGACGACATTATAACATTCTTGAACAAAGCAAGCGCCTTAAACACGCGTTTCCATCCGCCCCTGGAGTAATCCACAGACGATCGCGTAACCTCAAAGACGCGCTAGTAAACTCTCGGATAAATTCATCGCCGCCACCTCACGAATGTATGCCTTGCATGCACACGGGATGTCTGATCTGTAAAAAGATGCAGCACACAAACACAGCTAGCAGTACGCACTTGCAGTTCTCGGTCAAACTTAAAGGGCACTTAACATGTGCCTCGTCGAATGTCGTGCACTTATTCGAGTGTACCGTATGCAAAATGCAATACATAGGGCACACTAGAACGTCATTTAGACTGCGCTTTAATAATGACAAATCTCACCCCATAAATCTTCCGACACTGCCTCTATCGAAACATCTCGCTTTCCTAGAACACTCGTTTGATAAATTGGCAGTGACGCTCCTAGTACCTGGATTTAAATCAAATCGCGAACGTGAACAGCGTGAATCCTACCTAATTTACCGATTAAACGCAATTTAACACGGAGTAACTGAAAGCGCCGGTACTCTGGCATCGATTAAAATGCTAACAGACGAATAGCAGCAGCTATCAGGGGACATTTTTTCAGGTCCCAGATCTTATTGCTATCAGTGGTACAGTGTTTGTGGCCGGAACTGAACCATAAACGTTTTCTTTTATTTCCAGGTTTTGATATTCATTTTATTTCCCTGGGTCTAGGCCAACTCGTCGAAAGTCAACTCGTCGAAGGGCAATTCGTCGAATAGGCCAATTCGTAATAGGGCAGGTTGTCGAAGGGCTGTTTCTCGAAGAGGCCTTTTCGTCGCCACTCGCCGAAGAGGCTGGTTAGTCAATATTCTTTTAAACGCATCATTTTGCATCTCTGTTTGAGCAATGATACATCATAATTTCATCATTTCTAACATACGTTATATGTGCTTGCGTATGAATATTTTTCTATATAAATAAAATAAGTCGCAAGTAAGAATAGTAAAAACGAAAACTTTAATAATACACATGAACGCACACATTACAAATCTCTCTCTTTTACAGTCCGATGTTAAAAGCGACTGCTCGGAGAGCATCCAAAACGTTGCTGGGAACGTACTGCGATATATGTTTTCAATCCTGATGTTGCAGTCTTGATACTTCCGTTTGGGCATCCGAGCGGCGTGTCCCACGCTTGCTTGAGCCAACTTCATTTCAGTGACGGCTTGCTCCTTTTTGAGTGCGGCCAGGAAAGCCCAGATCGTGGGCGAAGCGCAGGCAACTGTGGACTTCAGACATGACAAATCGAGAATACAATTACCAATCGCTCTGTGTGCACGTCAAAACGCGCAATTAACTGTCCTTACCTGAAATTCCCTGTGCCAGGCTTCAGCACTGTTGTTCGTGTGTGGCAGGTGCCGGTGGACCACGTCGTTCACGTTCCACAGTGACGGCGCGAACATCGGCAATATTCTACGCAGACCACGACGACGGCCCAAGTACGTGTCCTCAAAGTATTGGGCAAGAGGCATAGCTTCGTCGGGGAAAATCTCCATCAGGGAATCAAACGCGGCGTCCAAGTCGCCCTAGAAAATGAACGCCAACGCTGGAAGCATCCTCATCTAGAAATACGTAGACACGATCGTTGCGTCAGAATGTACTTAGGAGCTACAAGTTTTCGCAAACTTACCAAGACGGAAAAGCCTTTGTCGGTGTCATAGCGCTGTCTGAGATCGTGGTTTTCCTGCACCTTCCTGTACACGGATTGCGCGAGGTGAAAAAAACACGCCTGAAGGCGCACGCCAGAAAATTGGTTCTGGAACGAGTTCATCGCCGCGAGCTCGAAGTCCGTGTATATCACCTTGACGTTGAGGTGGTTGATGTGGGCTCGCAAAACGCTGAACGGTCTAATAGAACCGGAAAAAAAAAAAACAAGTATAACCTGTAATGTTCATAACAACAGCATATCTCACGTAAAAATTAACAGTACGGAAATATGTCTCACCTTGCGTTCGTTGACTGTGTCTTGTTCGACAGAAGAGCAAAAACGAGTGGCACAACGGTTCCATATGCTGCGATCCGTGTATGGTGTACACTTAATAGAAAAGCGAGGGGGACACCTTAAACGTCCCGTCGGCAAAACAGAGCTCCGACTCTCCAAGCTTCCTCAAGTTTTCAGCGGTAGAAAATACGAGTATCCGTTCCGAATCGCCGAAGCCAGTGTCATGGAGAAGGAAGCCCTCCCCACGCAGGGTTACCTACGAAAAAGAGCGCCACTTGTCAGCTAACAGAACACAATTCAACATTACCTGTTGCGACCCCCATGTGCACTGATTTTTCGACAAGATTAAAGTTTGTCAATGACGCATACCTTGAACTCAACTGGGATTTACAGGTTCCGCTTTGTTGTCGGGATAGTATAAGGATGGATGGCGCGCCGTCGCTGCTTGCGTAGCGTTCGCCGCATCGTGCTCACACTTGGCACCTGTGAAGCCACAGCGTCTGATGAAGCCGCGGCAGCTCCAAGAAGTATCTGGTGGTTCATTTCGCGTCCCTCCACTGGTAATAAAAATATCAATATGATTGGTGACTTCTTTTCGCAGTTCGTAAAAAGCAGCTCATACGATTTACGAGAAAGACGGTAAAGCTCGGCGCTTACCTGCTTTCGCTTTCATGTCGCCTCTCACTGCAAGCAGGCTGTTCTCCACAGGGTCGCCGGAGTGAGTGTGCTCTCCAGGCTGGAGTAGTACCCAGGGTTTGGCAGAAATACTCAAAAATGTATTTGGAAATACAAATACTGGGATACATTAAAATAGTAGCTAAAATACTGATATTGAAATATATATATAAAAGTGTATCGCGATACGTATCGGAAATACATTTTAAATACAGGCAAAAAGTATTTGGAAATACAAACACAGGAATACATTTTAGGGAGGGCAGAAATACTGATACTGCAATACATTTTTTAAATTTGTTTGAGACGCCAAATCAGTTGAAGCTTAAAGTTGGAAGTGGAAGTTTTTGATCCTGAAATTACTTTGCCGTCGGCTTGGCACTTTGCCTTGAAGGTAGTGATTTGGGACGACGAGGAGTCTTCAATGGGCTCAAAAAAACGTTACATCAAGGACTCACCGCAGTCCCTTCCCTGACATCCTGTCCGTCTGACGAGGGATACGAAAAGACTTCGACCTCTTAATAAATTCTATTTCATCCTAAATCCCATCAAAGCGTCACCACGCCCCTGTCTAATAAGAACGCCCCTGTCAACATTTTTCACATGACGTCACGGTGAAATGAACTGGTATTCTTTGTATGTAGGTGTGGCCTTGAACATGAAACTTTACCACGCTGCTGTATTAAAGGACAATACGTAATTTCGTTGTAGGTTACCTCGTTGAAGATCGTGCAGGCAGTGTCATTTGGATTTTTCGAGAATGGTGGACCACCTGAAGCATCCTGGAACATATGTCTTATCTTCTGTTACGGTTGAAGAAACGATACGGTGGGTGGCATCCCTGTTGTGAAGGTCCTTCCTGCCAACCCTCCGCCACCGACGCATGGATTGCAGACCTCAAGTTGCGTCTTGCATACTCCATATAGAGGCCTCGTGGATTCCGACCTGATATTGCCGGCACAGGTGCGAGCTCTCCGAGAAACAGCGCGCTCGAGACGAGTCGCAGGAGTACGAAGTCTGGGTCGGCACAGCGAGGTCACGTCTGACCTTCTTCCTGGGTTTCGGGTCACCAGAGCTGTGGGTCACTTTCACGTGGGCTGATGACGTACCCTTGAGCCGTGCAATATTACGGGCGCAGCCGCAGACGCATTCGAATATGTGTTAACTTCACTCCGTGAGTCATCCTACTATTTCAAGTCAACCACCGCCAGGCTCGTGCTGCAACGGACTGTGACTCAGCTTTGCCGGCTGGGTGTACTGTGTACGCTAAGGCAAGAGAGACGGTTAGCAGCGGGCATTGGATGCCAGGAAACAATGACTCAAGAAATTTGTACCTAAGGACCTGCGGTACAAGATGCTCTTACTCCGTTCCTGGCACGCCACCTGGTAAGAGTCCCCGACTACGCAACGCTTCTCAGAAGAGAGAAGAGGACGCATAGAAAAATAGTTTGGAGAATCGGACGGAACCTTGGTCAGCATGGTAACAATGCCCCAGCACCTCCTTGACCCTGGTGCCCTCAGAAGTAATAAAACAAAAAAGAATGCTTTCGGATTTGTATTTTCTTTTCATTTTTTTTTTTTTGGGGGGGGGGGGGTAGTATTTCTTAAGAAATGTAACGAAATACATTTCACCCTGATTGTATCGCGATACAAAGGAACATTAAAAATGTATTTCGATACAGAAATACAGATACTGGTGAAACAAATGTATCGCGATACAGAAATACAGATACGAAATGTATTTCTGAAATACTATCGCGATACATTTGTATCGCGATACTGCCCAACCCTGGTAGTACCGAAGTAATCGCAACATCTGTAGATAGCTTGGCCTTACAGATATCCCGCTTTCTACAAACCCAGTACATGGAGGACTCTGTCTTCTTGTTACAGGTGTAGGAATGGCCCCCATAAAGAAGCATATTCGCTCCTCTCTCGGTTTTGACAAACGCCATGGCCGGCAAATGAAATAAGAACTAGTTCAAGCTTGAACCAGCTTAAATACCGCTGGGCAAGAAGCACGGTGATCCTTATCAGTTCAGGCGGACCGTCCAGAAACGAACCGAACCCCGAAGAAGTCTATAGACACTTTCTTTTTGGGGGGAGGGGCAAGAAGGGGCAAGAAGCTCGGTGACCTACTTCTTGAATGGCAAAGAGCTTTGTACAACGCCGGAGGACGTTCAGTAAAAAGAAAACATACAAATTTCTATACTTCGTTTCACCTTATGTGCGAGCGAAGTCAAAGCTGGAAGCGCGAGCACGAAAGCTCCGTGCGTTCAGGCTTCGCTCGAGCGCGCGAGCTGGGGAGAAACGCAAAAAGCGCTGGTCTCGGGCTTCTAGCTTCGGCTTCGCTCGCAGATAAAGTGAAACGAAGTATAGACCTTCAAACTTCAAAAGAAAGACCGAAAGGAAGAATGAAAGAGACCTTCACCCCGAACTCTCTTCCCGTAATTCAACTAATTGTCCTTCGACAGGTTGCACTTTGTACTGACCTACTTCTTTGCACGGCTGTTACTGGGGCAAGGAGCTTGGTACAACGCCGGAGGACGTTCAGTAAAAACAAAATATAAAAAAATGGCCTGCAGGTGAAATAAGACCTAGTTCAAGCTTGAACCAGCTTAAATACCGCTGGGCAAGAAGCACGGTGAACGGCACAGAGCTTTGAACAACGCCGGAGGACGTTCAGTAAGAAGAAAATATACAATTTTCTAGTCCTCCAATCTTTAAAAGAAAGAACGAAAGGAAAAATGAAAGAGACCCTCATCCCGAACTCTCTTCCCGCAATTCGACGAATTGTCCTTCGACAGGTTGCCCTTTTCGACGAGTTGCCCTTTCTGCGAATTGGCCCATGACAAGTTGGCCTATTCGACGAGTTGGCCTTCGACGAGTTGGCCTTCGACGAGTTGGCCTTCGACGAGTTGCCTTTCGGCGAGTTGGCCGGATCCCTATTTCCCTTTATTTCTAGGTTTAACAATGTTCCCTTCGACGTCTGACTCATGCATGCGCCACGGAAGAACCAAAGTGACCCTGCCAATATTTTTTTTTTTTTTTGTGACAGCACTTTTGTTTGCGCGTGTAACTTTCGTCTATTGTACGCTATCGTCCAGGTGACCCCTGCCCACCCGGACACAAAGTTACTCTGCGCCCCCACACAAGAAGCTACAACGGTCATCCCACCGTCCTTGAAACTTGGCCCCGATCGTCAAGCTTCTTCACCCGGATACGAACTGCCCCACGCTTCCCTCTCACGAAAGCTCCAACCGTCACCCCGCCAAAATTTGGACCCGACCGTAGCATTGTATAAACGTTTGCCCATCCGGAACTCTTTTTGAAACTTGGACTCGACCGTAGCATTGTATAAATACCACCCGCGTTCATTTGTAAAAGTTCTTCCTGACGAAGGCCGGATCTCGGCCGAAACGTCAAAGAATAAACCGTCCGTTGTTGCTGTTTTCACCGAGGGGTTTCTTTTCTTCTCAGTTTTATATATATATGTATATATATATATATATATATATATATATATATATATATATATATATATATATATATATATAGGTGAAGTTGAGTAGTTTGAGAACAATGGACCGGGAAAATGTAATAAGTCAGAGATCCGTACTTGCGGAGTTGCTATGCTAGGAGTTTATTGTATGTATTACGACAGTTTCGCCGAGAGGCTCGGCTTCGTCAGGAGATGGCATACATGTGAGGGCATCAGACTGCGCAGAGCAGTAAGCGGTCAATGGGGCGAGAAGGACGTGACGTCAGGAAAAATAAAAGTAAAATGACATATGAAAAAAGCGAACATATTCAAACAAAATCAAACGCTAAAAAAAAAAAAAAAGAATGTTTGACTTGAGCGTGCTCTCACGGTAGGGCGGCGAGTTTCAAAGCTAAAGAGGCGTATATAAGATCTCCGACACTGCGGTGGGTACAATAGGTCATAAACGGACGGGACAGGCTCTGGAACGACATCTTCGGTACTAATTGCCCGTAAGGCTAAACCGATGTGGGCGACCGCTCTCCGCGACGGTCACCCCGCCTCCCCTCGGGTGCCGCACGCTGCGGAAGAGAAGGGAGACGGGAGCAAGAAGGCAGATCGCAGGGCAGGGTGCGCGGGGGAAGGGGTGGGGGAATTGCCACCGGATAGTTGCAGAGACGTCGTCGTACCGGACAGTGAATTAAAAATACAAATTGAAAAGATAAAACATTTAAATAAAAATTAGAATAAATACACATGCCTAGGGTCAAGACCGAGTAACGTTGTGTGCAGCAGGACAGCATTGCGCGGAAGGCACAGATTTGCTTCGTCTTTCAATTAAAAAAAAAAAAAAAATTAATATTAACGGATCTTGCATATGAGTGGGAAAAATGAGGAAAAGGACGCAGCGCGTATAGAGAAGCGCGTGTGGAAGGCTCACTGTTTCGTACAAACACATAGACACACAAAATAATGGTCCAATTCCAACTGCAAATACAGTGCCACTTGGTCAGGGTGAGCATTGGTGTTCCCTGTTAATTCTTAGACAACATTTTAATCGCTGCAAGTGTTCCTGGATTTTCATTTATTCCTTTATCATTCGTATTGAATCGGTATATGAGATACGATTTGCGCTGCTCCCGTTCGCGGTCTGACTTAAATCCGGTTTGAATATATAAGGGAAACACTTGCGCAGGTCGACGAAAAGTGTATACGATGGTTAACGTGCGTAGAAGCTTTTAGCGGAGTTCTATCACATATTGGTGGACGTCGGCCACTATGTGATAAAACTCAACTAAAAGATTAGAAGTACGTTTGGCGTGGTGGCGGGGGTCCGAAGGCTTGGATATAACTGAACAGAAAAGAAAGCACTTGGAGAAAACAGCAACAACGGACGGTTTATTTTTCGGGATTTTGGCCGTCACGTAGGCGAAGAAGATGTTGGCCGTGATAGAACCCAAGAAGGGTTTAATCAGCAGACTGCAAAATAGAATCAAAAACAGGCGGCGGGGTGGTCCGGTCGATCTACTTGCAGTTCTTCGAAATTGTGCGGTGCACAAGTGAGTGCCAGGCGCGATCCCCGTGCAGAAGCGAAATCACCGAGGCGCGCAGTCATACGCGAACAATTAAAGCATTTGTTAACTAAGCATTATCCCCCCTTTAACGAAAGGACCGACCCGATGCATGAAAATAAAGCTACGCAGGAGTACAAAAGCAAATGTCATCTTTCGAAGTCTATCTGGCACGGCATGTATTGAGGCGGACGACATGAACACATGAACCACTTCTGGATGCAAAATCGCGTCGCCATCATGTCGAGTTTTCATGGGGCATGACCTCGTAGGTCAATTGTCCAAGACGGCGACGACATTTTACGGGCCGAAGTAGCGACGGAGGAGTTTCTCGCTACGACCTCGTTGGCGAATGGGGGTCCATACCCAAACTTGGTCGCCAGGTTGGCACTGTGCGTCATTTCGTCAAAGGTTGTAGCGTCGGGATTCACGTTGTTAATAGCCTTAGATTCGGATCCCCGCTAATCTAATTGGCGGGCCTCTTCGCTTTGGAGGAACGCATCCACGTCGTCGGTATGGACGTCGTCTTCAACGTGTGGTAACATGGCATCCTGTGTACTTGTGGCCGCTCTTCCGTATACGAGACTGAATGGCGTCATTCCTGTTGTGTCTTCCGTTGCCGTGTTTTACACGAAAGTTACATAAGGTAAAATATCGTCTCACGTTGTATTATCCACGTCCACGTACATTGACAGCATGTCTGCGAGAGTCCTGTTAAGGCGCTCAGCCAAGCCATTTGTTTGGGGGTGGTAGGCAGTTGTCAGGCGGTGGGCGGTTTGGGTGAAGTGCAGTATGGCTTGCATCAGCTCGGCCGCGAAAGCTGTTGCTCGATGTCTGATGACGACCTCGGGAGCACTATGTCGCAGGAGGATCGCATGTACGAAGGATCGTGCTACCTCCATAGTACCGCGGGTGGGAAGGGCCTGTTGTTTAGCGAATCGGGTAAGGTAGTCGGTAGCTACGATAATACGTTTGCTACAGGAAGCAGACGTAGGGAAAGGATCGAGCAAATCAATTCACACTTGTTGGAAGTTACGCTTGGGCGGCTCTAAGGGCTTGAATGGTCAGGGTGTTGTAGGCGGCGCTTTTCGGCGTTGGCATTCTCGTCAACTGCGTACGTAGTGAGCGTCGTTGGCAGCGAGGCGTGGCCAGTAGTAGCGCTCATGGATCCTTCCGAGGGTACGCGTAAATCCCAGATATCCCGATGTTGGCTCGTCGTGCACCGCTTGGAGGATTTCGTCGCGGAGGGCTGAGGGGACGACGAGTAGGTAGTGTTCCTTGTTGGGGTGGAAATTCTTCTTTACGAGCATTTCGTTTCGCAGACAAAATGCGGATACGCCTCGCTTGAATACTTTTGGAACGGTGGTGGTTTTGCCTTCAAGGTCGTCGATAAGGTTGTTTAGGTCTGAATCAGCACGTTGTTGCTGAGTGAAGCTACTAGCATTGATCGCACTTAGGAAGGCCGCCTCCTCGACCGTGTTTTCTGGCGGTGGGTAGACAGGTGCACACGCAAGGCAGTCAGCGTGGGAGTGCTTCCATCTCGGCTTGTGTAGGACCGTGAAGTCAAACTCCTGCAGCCTCAAGCTCCAGCGTGCGAGGCGTCCGGAGGGGTTTTACACTGGCGAGTCAACACAAAACGTGGTGATCAGTGATTACCTTGAAAGTATTGCCATATAGGTAGGGGCGAAACTTAGAAATCGCCCATACAATGGGGAGGCATTCGCTTTCGGTCGTGGAGTAGTTTTTCGCGGCCTTGGACAGAGAACAGGTGGCGCAGGTGATAACTTGCTCAAGTCCATTCTGGTATTGAAGAAGAACGGCGCCGAGGCCTACAGATCTGGCATGTGTATGAACTTCTGTTTAAGCGCTCTCTTCGCAGTGCGCCAGTAACGAAGAGGGGGGGGGGGGGGGGGCGACTGTAAGCGCTGCTGAAGCTCCCGGAATGCTTCTGCTTGCTCTGGCTTCCAGGAAAACGGAATGTCAGCGAGCGTCAAGCGAATGAGGGGCTCGGCAAGTTGAGAAAAGCCCTTCACAAAACGGCCGTAATAAGCGCCAATGCCTAGAAACCTACGAATGGCTTTTTTTGTCGGCTGGCTGCGGGAAGCGCGCAATAGCGACAGTTTTCTGAGGATCACGATGAACTCAGCTTCCACTATTGATGTTTCCGTGAATGTTTAGTTTTTTTTTTAAGCGAAGCGTAAGTTCTTTGTCTTAAACGTTATTGCCGAAGACTAAATTGTTTTGTGTACCGTCTCAAGTCTTCGTAAATGCTCATCGAAGTGCGTAGAGAACACGACAACATCGTTGAGATATACGAGCCAGGTCTGCCATATCAGTTCTGCCAACACAGTGTCTACAACTCTTAGAACGCTGCTGGCGCTCAGCAGAGACCTTAAAATCATACAGTCCGTCGGAGGGTATGAAGGTTGTGTTCTCCTGATCCCTCTCGTCGACACTGATCTGCCAATATCCCGTCTTGAGGACGTTCATCGAAAAAAAGTACTTGGCGTGGCTAAGTCGGTCTAGCGTGTCGTCGATTCGGGGGCAGGGGATACACGTCTTTCTTAGTGATTTTGGTTAGTAAGCGATAGTCAACGCAGAACCTGAGGGTGCCATCTTTTTTTTTTTCACAACAACGACAGGCGATGCCCAAGGGCTTTCCGATGGTTGTATAATGTCGTCGGAGAGCATCCCTTTGACATGATGTTGAATTACGTCGCGTTCCTTGAATAAAACTTAATAAGAAGATTGTCAGAGGGGGCGTGCATTTTCTTGTGTTATGATTCAATGTTTCGCAATTGGGGTTTGAAGGTTTTTCGAAGACGACGAGAAGGAGAAATGGTAGCCTTCAAGTAGGTGCTGTAGTCGGTACTGTTTTTCCCACGACAGCGCAGGGTTCACGTAGAATGCCGGAGCAGCCTCTTCCGTCACGGGAATCATCGAGGGTGCGTAGTAGAGAGGCAGAACCCGGGTTGTAAAAGTTACTTCAAAAATGTACCTCAGATACAGTTACAGTTACTCATACGAAAAGGTACCTAGGTACACACTTAATAATGTACCTAGTTACAGGCACAGTTACTTCAAAGAAACTTTATTTATTTTGCCGAAATTTGTCTGAAAACAATGGAAGTAAAGCTTTTTATACCTAGGATACACACAAAAACGAGTGTCATGCCGAAACCGCCGAAACTGCCTAAACTCGCTTGTTGACGCTCTATTGAAAAGGGTACATTGACGTTAGAACTGAGACTCCACCGACACTCTAAGCTTTTATTTCAAATAAATAAATGCTGCAGCTGGACACGGCACAGTTCGTATACATGGGCTATAACCAGCACATATTTGATAAAACAAGGCCGATGCGCTAAAATTTCTGTGTCATCTAAAAGAGGCGAACGCGTGGCATAGATTGGACAAGAGGGCGGCGTCAGCTTTTACTTGGTCTCGTGTTCTCACCGATTGGACACGGGGCCCAGCCGAACGTTGACGCAACGGTCGTGTCCAATCTACGCGCCGCGTTGACCCCTTTTAGGTGACGCCGAAAGCTCACCACTGCCTCCTCCTTTCTACGGGGTGTTGCTCGCTCCTAGAGTAACGCAAGCACGACCCGATTTTTGCGTCGTGACGGAGCATCGGGCCCTCCCCGAGCCCGCCGTGACTTCTTTCATGGGACACAGTTTGAATTGTTGGGCCAAATCATACTATTCCATACAACGTGACGTTCATTTTTTTCTTTATTCTCACGGTACGAGCAGATGAGGAAGACAATGCTATTTTTGTTTCTTACCCAGCCGCGTAATAACAGGAGATATCTCTCCTAGATGTTGCTGTGGAGCCTGCGGTAATTATATCGGGCATGCTGCGGATGACATACGTTTTAGTCGTTTGTTGCTATTATTAGTTATTCCGTGTATATCGGGTAATTAGAAAACGAAATAAATGAACTTGAAGCATAATATGGTCCCGTTTTCCGACGTGAAAGATATCAGAACGCAAACGATTCAAGTAAATAAATCAAAATTGAGTGTACACTTCCTCGCCAATTAAATAAAATCCAAACTATGGCATGCGCGAGGTTATAATAACAAATTATGATGAACAAGTATTACTCACAATCGCACGCTGAAGCCGATGGAAAATGAAAAATTGTCATTTCCTCGCAAGAGAGACTACCGTATCGCTGTAATAAAACTCCTGTAGCGTGACCATCGATTCCCAAAACCTTCTTTATCGCTTCTTTCTTTCTTTTTTCCCATTCTACAGCACCACGCGGGCGTCCAAAATCTGAAGTCATTACGTCAGCAAAGAACGTTTCATTGGTTTCCTTTGTCCAGCTAATGCGAGCATTGTCTGTGGCCGAGCGCAATGGGGCGTAATCATGGCAAACCGCCGTTAAAGCTTATCGCGCCCCCTCATTCCGGTCGGCTGGCATCGAAGGAGCTTTTTAGCTTCGAAAGCGAGCGTGCCTGGTGGTGAAGCGGGCGCCACTTTATCGGCGATCTGCGCTGCGCCGGCATCGCCGAAGTAGTGACGCATATTTTGAAGCCCTTCGAGCTTACCGTGGTCGATAATAAAGTTGGAATTGCGGATGACGGGATTCCTTTACAGAGTGAGGCACCGTAATCGATAATAACCCTTTACTGGGTTTCATTTCAAGTCCATGTAGGTCCGAGAGGTAGTTGCAACAGAAACGCAAACGCACAGTCTAAACACTATGTCATGGTGCTTGTCTCGCTGCTTGATTGAAACAGTGGGAGGTAACAGTGTTAGAGAAACGCGAAAAATGTCGTGGTGAATTTCAAGCGAAGTGTAACGCATTGTCTTTCCGTGCATCGTTTGTGTTTAGACTTAAAGATATTCCGAGATTCGCCATTCGCTGGAACCCTTGAATTGTCCAATGTGATTGATTGTGTGTTTTTTTTTATCGCGAAAGAAACAAACAGACGCTAGTGCATTCTTTGGAGTGTAAGGACTAAGTCGTATGTGTTGTTTTGGTCGTATTAATGGTGCGGCGTGTTTCGGCAGGAGCATAAGGGCGTCGAAATAAAATGGCACTTGAAATAAAAACACTTCACGTGTCAAACTGATCTTCTAATATGGGTATTACAAATCCTATCAAATCAATAAATATCGCTTTGATTTTACAGCTGACAGTATTAATTATACTACGGCCATATATAAGCAGATGCTTAGTTTCTTTTAGCAGTAGTGAATAACGTAACTGTTTTATTTTATTCTAGGTAACATATCACGTAATTGATTGTCTTAATACCTTAATTTTTATAAATAATGTAAATAACTTGTTCACTGCGTACACATATTTCTGCAGATTAAACAAAACAAAAATTGAACAAGACAAACAGGGCAAGAAGTATGACAATAAAAAGTCGTTACGTGACACATACCAGGGCACATCTTGAGGAATTGAAATCATGTATGTTGTCTTAACCGTACAGTATTTAGATCGCCACTACTCAAGCACACAGGTGTATTGCCGCGCGAATAATTTGAAGCCAACATGAAAACTTTCAGAATACAAAAATAAGTTGACTCAAAGATTCAGATAGGCACCTTTATGTGAGAGACAGCTACGACGCTTCTAATTTTTGTTCTGAAACAGAGCCTATAAACAAGTTTTTTTTTTTTTACTGTAGACACGCAGTGTTCTACTCCCTTAAACAATAAACACTGTGCGTATTCTCATTACTCGATTGCTCGTACTGTTCAAAATAAAAGTAGTAAAGTGCAGGATTATGCGGAGGGCAAGTTCGTATGCTTCTTGCGCAGGGGGCAACGTTATTAGATTAACTCAGTTACGGAACTGTTCACAGACGCTGCATGCACGAACAGTACCCCCCCTCACTCACCACGACTCGCCCAGATTCGCTCGACGCGCCGCCGGACGGCTGCTTTGGTAACTGAATCGGGATACGTTCGTTTCAACATCACTAGAAACGTAAAAACCAACGAAAAAAACTCTTTTTGTAGTAACTTTTATTTGAGATTAGTACAAAATGGGGGCGGGTGATGTTTTCTAAAATTTTTAGTTTTCAATGTTTTGAAGCACAATTAATATTGTTTTTATACAACCACGCCTCAGCGGGGATTTCAGGTAGCGCGTCCCGACCTAGGCGCATTTTAACTGTGGGGGTATTTTGCGGCGTGTCCGCTGGCGATACGGGGGTGGCACCACTGTAACCCGATTGAAGCCAAAAATAGATGTCACCTGCAGTTCCTAAAGTGACCGCTGCGGGAGAAATGGCGGCGTTGTGATCGCCATTTGGCGCTTCAGCTGTGCTCTTTAGAATGCACAATTATAAAACGAATATATAGATGGCGCTTCGTATGACTCTAGGCGGATTGAGGTGAGTGAGGGGGGGTACCCCCCTCCGCGGGAGTTCCACAACTGAGGTAATCTAGTAACGTTGGCAGGGGGTAGCGGTGACGTCAGAACGCCGAGCCCTGATTGGCTGATCGCGGCCCCCTATCTGAGCGTCGTCTGCTCCTATGCAACGTCGTCTGCTCCCAACGTCGTCTGCGTCTGTCTTACCTTTCCTGCGACTTCCGAAAGTGCAGAGGCGATTCACGAAACGATCTTACGCCAAAACGTGCGTAAGACAAAACGCAAGAGCAAATTCGTATTCACGAAACGAAATTATCGTAAGTTTGGCGCAGGTTACGACGGAATCCTACGACAGCTCCGAAGCTGTCTTACGCACTTTTTTCGACCAAATCAGCATGGCCGACAGCGTCGCCCAGTTACTTGGTCGCGACGACCAACGGACGTTTATTTTTGCACGTGCTCTTCTCACGCGTCCCGACTACAAGCAGTAAGAAAAAAAGTAAAACGTACTTGAAATAAACCACGACGAACAAGAACGCTGGATCCACAAACACCCGGGAAACGGCTGGCGTGCTGAATGGAATATGCCCGCGCGACCCTTGTGAACCCTTCCCGTATTATACTTTGATCGCTGACCTCAATTTTAGATTAAGAGGTCAATCTCTTCCTCTTGTCATCTCCTTGTTTTCCGATGCAGCGGTGACTCTCGCCGGTGAAAAAGCGGTGAATCTCCGACAGACGCAGGAAAGGTAAAGCAGCCATCGCTTTGACTAGCAGACGTAAAGCAGACGACGTTAACTGCGCCAACCCGCCGACGCCGTTAAAGAGTGAGGAGTCTCGCCGCACACGCAAGGAGGGAAAAGGCATTTGGGAGGAAACTTGCGGACACTCTCGGTTCTTAGCCGACAAACCTCGGCGCCTCGGGACACCTCGCCAGTGAGTCCTTTGACTTCCCTTCTTCATGCGCATCTGCTAGTTGTTAGACAAAAACAACGTACCGCTCGAGTTATTTCGTCTCCCCTCTCTGAAAGGCGAAGTAGAGCTCGCTCGTAAAGACCTGCACTTTCGAAAGTCGCAGGAACGGTAAGACAGACGCAGACGACGTTGCGAGCAGACGACGTTGCAAAGGAGCAGACGACGCTCAGATAAGGGGTCGCGATCAGCCAATCAGGGCTCGGCGTTCTGACGTCACCGCTACCTCCTTTCTTATGCGCAGAAGACGGAAATGAGCCAACTTGCGAGGCGTATAAGTTACGGTTAAAAGCCTTTTGATTATTGAATGAATTTGAATGTAAAAACGGAACAAAAAATGTTGTAAACACCGCGAATAAAAAAAAGATTAAACGAGCATATATTAATTGGCATGTACGCAAAAAGTGCATAGTCTGATTGCGCGGCCAAAAACCGCCAGCAGAAATCGTCCGAAAACGGGACTTCAAAAGTTCTGACATTTTAAGCCCAGGGGCTTTCCTCGCCTTCCGTTCCTCCCTAATCGCCTACAAACAGAGGGAAAGGAGGAGACCAGAGCGCGCGGGGACGCCAGAACGGCAAGCTCTGGTTGGAAGGATTAGAGGGTAGACCTAAAGCTAGCTGACTTTGTCTCCACTATCGTGACTCGTCGAACGCGTGAGAACACAGAACGCCGGCGTCCATCGTTTGGCTCTCGCATTCGAACGCGTTCAACAACTGCAGTGAAAACAATGGCAGCTAGCTTTAGGCCTAGCCACAATCATTCCAACGAGAGCTCGGCGTACTGACGCCCCCGCGCGCCATTCACCTTCTTCTCTCTCTCAGTTCCTAGGCGCATCAGTTTCGCGAAATTTATGCTTTGGGGCCATAACTAAAGCAGCTGTTTGGTGCCCCGGATTAAGGAAGGAGCTTTGGAAGATAAAAAATGCATAGTATAACAAACATTTTTATCGACATAAGCCATTAGGTACAGCTTGCTGAACAAGGACATACAATTTAATTTGGGAATAATGTAATTGGGCGATGGTTAATGCTTAGTCATTGTAATTGTTAATTTAATTACAATTTAGCGGTATAAAGCAAAGTAATTCGTAATTAAAATAACGCCAAACCATAGGCAAGTTCGCCACAGCTCTCTCAAAGACGCAACTAAATTTTGTGCCATAAGAACAAGAACAAAAAGGAACGAACTCCGCCTTCTCATTCGAAAAAAAGCAGCTTCTGATTAAATAGGAATACTAATCTCTTTCACATAATTGTTTGGTGCGATTCCCGTATAAGTGAATTTACAAGCACTCGCTGAGATAACAACAGTTCATAATAAATGTGCAAGAATAAGGTGCAGACTCATGATGCCTGAGTCTGGAAGCTATATTTGGCATCACATACTAACTAGCTGCATTAGAGTGGACCCAGAACGACCACTTGCTGTCAAACACGTGGGCTGGAATATCCTTGGATTTGGTTTAGACTTTGCTATCTATTGCTTCTTTGTCTTTCTTAAAAGCAAAACCGCGAATCGCCTTTATTACTATTGAAATAGCGAAAGCCCCCAGAATTTTCGATCGGTTACCTAATTTGGCAAGGCTAGAGCTCTTATTTCTTCTAAGAAATGCGAGTATACCCCAAGTGACCGTAGACTTAGCACGACTATGCTTAGCGTCAACTGACCTCAAACCTCACGAACAAAGGTCTAAAACCTGGCCAATGCTGTCTGACTACTAAGAACACATGTCAAGAAATAAATGTAGTTTTTATTGTTTTCATTTACTCTATCTCGTTAGCGTATCTGTCCCATATTTTTAATATGACTATGGTTGTTGCCAGCTTAAGAAGCCCAAGGTGTGGCTTATAATGTTCACGCTTTATGCTTCGTGACCTGTCCTTCGTCGTTGTTATCGGCGAATTGGGCAATCACATTGACTTCGGAGCCATCATAAAGTCCTCGGAATCCCCACGCCGGACGGATCTTAATCTGGAAGCGACTACAATTGACCGAAAAGCTGATGATATGACTTTGCTGCTTCTACCCGCCGATGGATGGCGCTAGGCAACAAGCGCGCCTCTTTCTCTCTCTCTCTCTCTCTCCCTCTCTTTCTAGGGCGCTTTTTGGAAAGATTGAAGAGTGTTGCGCAGAGTCAGTCGGAGTCTGGATGCTGACGGTGGGAGCTGGAACGCTCTTGCATCGCCGGTTCTCGCGTACTCGTGGTTCATCTGCTCGCTTTGTGCGGCCTCCAGTGGGTGTCTGTGGGATGTTCACCATCGTCGAAATTCTCTGTGCTTGGTGAACGTCGCAAGCTGAGAGGATCCCTAAACGTGATTTCTTCGAGGCGGAGTGATGGTGGGGAGATGCAGTGTCATGGTCGAAGTGTACTGTCAGGAGGTCTCTGATATCTAGCTCCGGTGCTTTGTTTTACTCGGCGACCTGAATAATATTTAGTTTTCAGGGTAAGGTTCAGAAATGTAAATGTTTATTGTATTCTGTTATATCTATCGATGATGGTAATGGTTATTGAACATGAGCAATTAGCGCAGGATTTTGTTGTGACTGGTAGACAGGAATATGCATTTTATTGAAATGAAACAAATGCGAGGGCACATGTCATAACCGATATTTTTTTTCAAATACGTCCTTTATATTGAGGCTGGAAAGCCAATTTGGGTTGAGATTTATTGAAGCAAAAAGAACTTCAGCTGCTAATAAAAAAAAAACGAAAGGAGTTGACATAAAAACCTTGTAATTTACAGGCGCGTGACAGGAAATTGGGGGTACTTATAGAAGAAGTACAATTAAGTTAGAAAAATAGTAATTACTTGAGGTCAAGTAATTATTTTACAAAGAAACTAAAACACCTAAAGATTAATTCGCATCCTTTTTATGAACCTGTTGACAATAAGGATTTTATGTGCATGCTACACTAAACTTTGATATTTATAAGGCATTTTACTATGTGACGATGACTACTGAATAACTGAACAGAATATAGGCGGTGTTCCTTCTAAAAATGGTAAATTGTAGGTCAGTCTATGTGAGTAGGTCATCGGATACCAATGGATACCACTACATGAACCATCTCTCAACGGTTGGACAGCCATAGCCATGTTGCGCCACAGCCTTTCGTGACATGATGGGACGATTACTTCAAACATGCACCCCAGGAAGTGTTTTGTGGACAAATTTGTTCTTCGTTTGTACGGTCGTGCTGTGCACCAACGTAAGCTCGAGCTCCTTGCCTGAAGTTCTTCGGATAGGTAAGTTTCCAATCAGTGATTCTCACTTCAAATTTATATGTACTGAAATAAAGCACTCTCAAAAACAGCGGGTTGCACATGAAAGTATACAACTCAAATTGATGTTTCAGGCTTATGGGAAAAGCATGTCCCAATTCGGGTAATGAAAAAATATATGAATACATTTGAAAATTAATATTTGACAATAGCGTTGCTCACCTGAATATAATAATGAACACATTTTGTTTCCAAAAGTTGTGCAATTGCGAAAACATTTTAAACCAATCACTAAGCTTACGAAAGATAAAAAAGAAGGTCGCACTTTTCTGAAATAAAACTTGTGGATTTATAAAAGTTTATGGGATAAACAGTTTCTAAATCAACATTATTTGAATAAACATCAAACTTTCATTTGGGATAATGCTTTGTGAACGAGCTCCTCGCCAGACACACGTGTATTTAACCATTTATAGACAGCCACGTGAAAGGGAATAAATATTTTTCAGTATTTTTTTTTTTTTTAAATCCTTATTATTTTCAGGACAAGAGGCCCCGAACATGTTCACAGGGCTGGAGGTGTGAATATAACTGTGAAATTGTCTAAAGTGTTCTAGATGTTAGGGAAACACTAGTGATTAATGTCTTCGTTCACTGGTGACATGTCGAATTTAAAAGAAAATATGCCGTTACTTCAATTGCACTCTGAATGTGTTTTCGTATATTTCTGTGTAGAACACAAAAAAGCGCTTAACCATTGTCTTGAACATATATTTAAGTACCGCATCGACTAATATTGTCACCATAAATACAGTTATTTGTTTTCTATGCTTTTTTTTACAAAACTAATGTTTTACTGACAGGTATTGTTTGAAATTTGGTTTACTAACTGAAATACTTCTAAACCAACTACGCCGATCTAGAAGTATTTCGATGAACGGCCTTAACTTTCTTAGTCAACGCTTCTTAAAATCTTTATCACCAAGAAATCACCCACGTAGTTAGGAATAATTCGCCGACATTTTTTGGATACTTTATAAATATAAATGATACAAACAAAAAATACACAACCGTGGTAAAGCATTACACAGTGCAATATATTTTGCCTTCTACAAAGGATATTGCGAATATTGTAGTGGAGCACTAGTTTCTAAACAACTTCGTAGAGACGTGACCGTCAACTTAATTTGATATAACATTTTCTGTCTTCCCTTTCTCTAGAATGTGCCGTGTTCCTGCAAAGAAAATAAGTAAATGAATCAATCAATAAAAAAAGTTTGCATCTAGTGATCACAACCAATCGGTTCAGGACTAACATTTTGACCTGAACGTCAAGGAATCAGTTTTATAGACTCGGGTGCTGATGTCGGCGTCAGGAGAAATACATAGAAGTCAAATCCGTGGTTGAGTGTATCCTGTATATTTTCTTTTCGATCATGTGGATGAGCCCGGACAAAACGATCTCATACATAATTCTATTGTCAATATTATCAAGCACATGAGCGCTTTCCCAAAGAAAGTAGTCATCAGGAGAGCACTCGACTATAGACATTAACCAGCACGAGGACGTTGTGACGTATTTATTCCTCTAATATTTCAAATGCCTACGATAACGCGTATACCTTCCAACGTACCCGTAGACCCCAGTTCAGAAACCGCTGATAATGATTCGTAATGCGTGAACTAAAGATGGCTTATCAATTATTTTTGGAGAGTTGTAAACTCAAAGAAGGTAATGAGTTTTAGCATACAAATAACAAAAAAGAGTCGCTTTTCCCTTTGAACCAAAACGCGAACAATGCAACTCATATTTAAGATTATAGAGATTTTATATGGTAAATTTCACAAAACAGAAATTGGTGCTTTAATTTAATTCATTATTTTGAGGGCATAATTTGTAAACTTATTTTAGGAACATTAGGATATTTTTATTGTATGTTCAGTAAGAAATGACCTCCCTGATATTAGTTGTTTAATCAAATAAATAAAAATATGTGTCTTGCGTTTTGTAATATATCAATTGCCGAAAATATTTGTTTTCAATCATAGACAGTATATCTTAGTCAAATATAACACGCAAGTTGCACGAGAAAGAGGGAGGAGTATTTGGCTGAACATGGCTGGTTTATGCAATGACAATTATAATATTCTAATCTGCGCAACCAGCCCTGTATGCATTTTTTTATTAGTGTTATTTTTGTGATCTAGTGTTGTTAGCATTTTGAGTATTTTAGAATGCAAGTGCTTTCGCAATGAACAAGCCTCTTCTAGGAAGATGTTGCTAAGTTGAAAAAACGTGATGAAGAGACATCGCATTAGCAAATTTTCATTCACTAAAGAAGGCATTTGTGTGCAGACCTTAGGAGCGATTCGGATTTTGACACATTTTTTGGGGAGTAAAAAGGCGTGAGATGAAACAATTGAAAAACGCAATCTAAAAGAATATTTTTTTTTGAAGCAGTGTCGAAAAAATACTCAGAAAACATGGAATAGCCATTTGAGCTTAACTGTTCGACAGCACTGGTCTAAGGGCCCACAACAATCCGGTTTCCCTCTTAGCGTAACTGGGACAACGCCAATGCTGTCTCCACAGCGATAATTATTGAAGTGGTAATGATCGTCTCTATTTCGAATGTTAGTTGCTAGAACAAACCATCATCAATTATTATAAAAACCGCGGGGATTTATGCACAATGAAATAAAAGCGCAAACAGGACGCAACGAACTAGGAAAACACGCACGCTCCGGACACACTCTTTATATGGATTCTCTGACATTGACCAGTCTCTTTTGCACTTTTATTTCATTATGTCGATCAATTGACTAGCCCCGCAATGTACTATTTTACAGCCTTATTCGCCAATGCGCAATTTGTATAATATATACCCTACACTCAAATATGAAGCGTCCTTGTGTTTTGACTCTGTGAAGAATTATGGAACCTGACTGATATTGTAAATAATAATTTATTAAACCAGATACAAATGCAAGAGTCCGCTTGTTGCATAAAAATAAAAATTAAAAGCTGCTACATTTTCATGTCAAGGATTATATCGAATCCGAGTAGAGGGTAATCTGCAAAAGAAAGGGTTGGGTCTACAAAAGGCAGAGGGAGAGAGAACAATTTTACACTGAAGGCTGAGTTACTAAAGCAACCGATCTCTCCTTCACCAATTTGTAAGCCAGGTGGTAAAACATTAGTGTAGTTGAACTCTGAGTTACTAAAGCAACATATCACTCCCTCACCACTCTGTAAACCAGGTGGGAAAGCAATAGTGCTCTAGAAGGCTGAGTTGCTAGAGTAACCGATCACTCCCTCACCGCTCTGTAGGCCAGGCGGGAAAGCAATAGTGCTCTATCTCCCAGTAAAACATTATTATGAGCAACCACACCTCGTATGCAAACGCGAGGCCTGTTGTTAAGAGATCTAGATTTAGTAATTAAATTAATGCAGACCGTCAAGAGAACGGTCAGACGGTGCACGTTCTTTATCTGTTACTCTCTTGAGAGCATTGAGTGGAAACTTATTGCTATTAGGTTAAACTCAATTCTCGCTGGCTGACGTGTATTCAAATTTAACATAAATAAATGCAAAGATCGCACTCTCTGAATTCAGCTCACATTGGTAAAAATATTCATAGTTAAGGTTTTTTCTTTTTTTACACCAAGGGGACACAAATAAATTAACGATTAGATCTAGGAACTCTATCTTGATAATGGAATTATAAAACGCAAGGGACAGACACGGGCATGAATTAGACTGGTCAGCGCTACATAAAGTAGACAGAACAGCGTTGTCTTGTCTACTTCACGTCCGTGTCTGTTTCCTGTGCCTTATAATTACACCGTGTCGAACACAACTAGAGCTCATGAGTATTTTAGTATATCTATTCAGATAAATTTTGACTTGACAATATAATGCTACATTACCACCGTTTTGCAGACTGTGCAAATTTACCTTTTATGCACCTAAGAAAAACGAAGTGCGCGAGACAATTAGTCTTGAATTTACAAAGTGTCTTTGTTGCTCTGTTTCACTTTGGTAATTTATCGGTATTATTCCAAGTTTGACGCATTTTTGACTAGTACCAGGAGTATGTAGGTATCTTGTTTCAGATTTACACCTAAAGATGTAAATTACTAAAAAGAATTAGCAGTATAGTATAATCGAGTACGATAGGACAAATTATACAAGGTCTTTTTAGCCTATTTTCTAGTTCAAGCAGATGTAATAACTGCTTGCTCCGACTGGCGCTCCTGATGTGTAGCGGGTCGTAGAAAAAGCTGACGTGTTGTAAAATATGTTTGAAAAAAAAAAACAATAACAGGCAGTCACATTTCGATCAATGATCCAACGAAGGTAACGGCAACAGCGGCTGCAACGCCCGTTCGTGACTCTTTACGCCAATAATATATTGTTGCTGTCATGTTTCGCTTCCCCCGAAATTGTGTTCAGCTTAGGTTGTTACTTTTTTTATTTTTATTTCTTGTTTTTGTTTTTAAATACATCGCTTTTTTTTCACTGCCAACCATACAAGGGGGGCATTTCGCTCGCACCACTGAATAGGATCGAGAGATCATCATGACTGGGGGTGATTTATACATGTTGGGGACTTGTTCTACGGGCCACCGAATCTCGATTACAATCTCAATATTCCGCGTTGAGCATTTTTATTTATGGACAATGCTTTTGCTTAAAAAAAACACTTGACAGGCTGCTCTTCTAGAACTCATTACTCCAAGTAGAAATTGTTTATACATAGTTATACCTTGAATAAAAATCTTTTTTTTTTCCTTTTTGAACATATACTAATCGACATAACTTTCCGTGCGTCCGTTTAATCAGTAAAATGTCTTGACAATTGTATAAAAAAACGTAATAGTTTTTTTTCATTTTTAAAGGGAAAAGTTCCTATTTTTTATTGTGAACACCGAATAATTTTCTGAGATTTTTCTGATGCACAAACGTAATAAATATGACAAGAATGGGGTTCATGTATGTCAAGAATAAAATTTCTGAACGAAACGGGATTACAAAATAAAAATTCGTTTTGTATCTGCCCGCAAGGGTTGGGCAGAAATGCTCAAAAATGTATTTAGAAATAAAAATACTGGGATACATTAAAATAGTAGCTAAAATACTGATACTAAAATATATCTATAGAAACGTATCGCGATACGTATCGGAAATACATTTTAAATAAAGGCAAAACGTTTTTGGAAATACAAATACAGGAATACATTTTAGGGAGGGCAGAAATACAACTACAGAAATACTGATACTGCAATACATTTTTCAAATTTGTTTGAGATGCCAACTTAGAGGAAGCTTGAAGTATGAAGTGGAAGTTTTTTTATCTCAAAATTGCCTCCCCGTAGGCTTGGCACTTTGCCTTGAAGATAGGGGTTTTGGACGACGAGGACCACGCCTCTGTCCAATACGGGCGCCCCTGTCAACATTGATAATATGACGTCTCGGTGGCAGACGTGTACGTAGTTCAACTACTGTACTCAAGTTACTGTAGTTTAACTACTTTTCTGAGTAGTTTAGTAACTTTCAATTACATTTTTATTTCGGTAATTAGTAGTTTACTTTAATTACTTTTTTGAGTAACTTCTACTCAAGTTACAAATTACTTCCGAATTGTGGCGGTTCAATTCAATTCAATGTTTATTTACCATTTTTTACAATGGCGGGGGCTGGGAAAAGAAGCTGCATGGACAGCTTGACGAGTGCCCAGCACCACAAATGTTTCAGCAGCAGCGGCAATGCGAGTTCACACACAGGGTATACATATTAAAAAGAAGAAAAGAAAAATAAAAGATAAAAGTTATACAATATTAGCTAATGCAGAGAACAGTGGATTTAGAAACAAAAACAAGCAACAAAGCAAGTACAATACAAATGCAACTCAAGTGTAACCATATCACTCGCAACACAAAAAATAAGACCGTAATTCTTTGGGTGAAAGAGTAGTTATGTCTATGTGCTTTAGGGTTAGCATATTTAGCAACTTCGGGAGAGTTATTTTGATTCTCTGAAGACCATAGCTGGAGCGGGAGTTTTAAATGAACCAGGGTTCAGAACTACGAGTTGGATAAATTGAGCTTTTTTCCTTCAGTGACGCTAGAGAACTGAAACAGTCTCTATTGTTACTGAATTCTATTTTATATTTCATGCATAACTTAAAGTTGTAGAGTGTGAAGATTTTCATGACATTCAGATTGCGAAAAAGGGGTTCTGTGTGAAAGTTATAGCCGACATTGCAAATTATTCTTAGACCTTTTTTTTTGCAAGAGATGTATTTTTTGAAGGTTCAATCCTGTGGTCGTCCCCCAAATCAAATGACAATAGTTTAGATGGGAACAAAATTATGACTGGTACAGAAGTAGTTTAACACTGAATGGAAGAATATAAGAATGCCGATACATTAAACCTACCACGTGACTTAGTTTTGATGTGATGTGATCAACGTGAGCGTCCCAAGACATATGTTCGGAAAAATACACCCGTAGTGTTTTAAATGATCCAACAACCTCAATCGGTGAAGAGTACATTATGATATTGGTCGGAATTTCAACAAATTTGTGTTTAGGTTTAAAGCAAATAGCCTTTGTCTTATGTTGATTTTTAGCAAGTTTGCGTTTGCTCATGATTCTAGCTCTGCTAGTACGTTATTCGCAATATCAGCTATTTCATTCCCAGTCCGAGCAGATACAAAGACACAGGTGTCGTCAGCATACATACAAAAGTTTTCCTGTTTGTTTATATTGACTAAATCATTGATATAAATATTAAACAAGAACGGTCATAAAATGCTTCCTTGAGGCACACCTGAAGTTAAATTCTTTACAACTGACGAATAACCGTTAACGTGTACGTACTGCTTCCGGTGGCACAAGTAGCTCTTTAGTAATGTTAAAGCCTGTCCTCTGATACCATATATCTCGAGCTTTTGAAAGAGTAGTTTATGGTTTAGGTAATCGAATGCGTTCGTAAAATCTACATAAACACCGAGGACAATATTTTTCTTTTCAAAGTTGTCCAGTATAAACTCTTTTTGGTCGTGTAAAGCTAACTCCGTGGAACGATTTTTTCGGAACCCACATTGTGATGCAGTTAAAATGTTATATTTTTCTGAAAAGCTTACAAGACGATCGTGCAGAATGCTCTCAAGGCCCATTGAAAACACTGAAAGTATAGAAATCGGTCTATAATTTCCGAGCTTGTTTTTGTTGCCTTTTTTATATAGAACTGTCACTTTAGCAATCTGCATCCTCGGGGGGAAAATCGCAGTTTCTAAACAAAGGTTAAAGATATGAACTAGGCAAGGGCTAATTACTTCAATAACATGCTTAACTGGCCCTAATTTGAATTCCTTCATTATCACAGCTGCTGCTGTTGTTTGCTTTAAGAAACACGGATATTACTTCGGCCTGGGTAACCGGATTCAGGTAGACTGTGTTTTCATTTTTATTTGCAATGTATCTATAGATATTGGTGTCGTGGGGATTATCCACTAAGTTAACAAAACAATTGTTGAAAGCATTTGCAAGAGTTCAACCAGATAACTCCATTCCGTTCACATAGAGTTTCTCAATGGCGTTAGTCGAACGCTGTGGATTGAGTACCGAATTAAGCTTTCTTCACATTATATCCGTACGGTTCCCCGTATTAAATAAATTAAAGTAACAGCGTTTTCTAGCATTCCTAATCTCTTTATTCAGGTCATTAGCTTATCTGGGTTCTGTTAAGGATGGAACCTTCGGCGACCTTCTTCCGAGTTTCAACGCTGCGGAAACGAGTCACGATCTGTCCGGGACTGTCGCCCACCTGTCGGAGCCTGCCCAAAACGAGTCTCAACGCGTCCGTGACGTCAACGGGACGTGTGTGTGTGCGTGTGGGTTCGTGCGCTCCGGAAGGGGAGAGAGGCATGACCTAACTGCGGCGAACTTTGGCTACATCGCACTTGAAAGGGAGAGAGGCAGGGCCTAACTGCGGAGAACCATGGCTACGATGCACTTCTGGCTCAGACGCGGCGGTCTTCGCTGCAACGCACTTGGCGGTGGTTTGCTACTCGCACCTGCTGCCCTGGCGGAGAGTGAGGGAGAAAACGGACCCTATATAAGGCGGAGCGTGAGGCTGCTCCGCTGTTCTCTCGGATTTGGACGACTGTATCGCAACCATGTAATTAAACCGTTCGTTACGTTACCAATTCTCCCACCTCCACTGGACCCCTAGGTTCTTCACTTCGGGGAATGGTCGTCGTCACGAGCCAGGAAGCCTCCGGACGTGCGGCTTAAACCCCGCCTCGAACAGTTCCTTGTCTTTAAAATTTTTTTATAAAGGGAATTTTCTATTCTAATTTTTCCAAGCAACTCCGTGGTCATCCAAGGTTTTCAAGATGTTTTGTTGCCTCTAACAGATTTGTAAGGAAAATATTTTTCGTACAGTGGTCTAAATTTATCGATGAATATATCAAAAGCTTTCTCTGGGCTGGTTTCACTGGTTACTTTACTCCAGTCAGTGTTGTTTAGCTCAGCATGAAATCTGTCTAAGCGATCACTCGTTATAAGCTGAAACCTAGCTCCCTTTTGCGGTGCTTGTTTTGGCACGCATTTATGAATGCATATAAATGTGGCAAGGTGATCACTGATATCACATATGACTACACCAGATTTTACTACAGATAAATCAAAGTTTGTTATGAATACGTCTATTAATGAATCAGACCTTTCCGTGATTCGTGTTGGTGTATTAATTACATTTGAACCACCATTTGCTTGAATTAAAAGTTCCAGTTGTCTTTTCGAAGAACTTGCAGTTAACATGTTGATCTTAAAATCCCCGCCCAAACTGATACTATACCTATTTGTTCTTATAAACTCAAAAAGTTCCTCCAGAATTAAAAAAAAAATTCAGGATATTACCATCGGGTGCGCGGTAAACAGAGACAATATATTGTTAACCCTCAATGACAATACCTCGTAGTAATCTGTTACAGTTGAAAAGTCACTGAGTAATTCACAGACAGCTCCCCTGGTTGCCAAGATTGCAACGCCGCCACCGCGTTTAGCAGTACGGTTTAAAAAATACGTGTGATATAAAGATAGCCAAATAACTTCACTTTCATCAGAGTACTATGTTTCAGTGAGCATTATAATGTTAAAAGAAACATTCAACTGATCAAAAAAAACTTCAAGGTCAGAAGATCTGTTTCGTGCAGATTGCGCGTTAAGATGAATACATTTTAAAAACACATCCCAATCATCATCAATGTGACGTGATAATTCACGTGGCAGAAAAAACATGCAATCTGCCATTTTAGGATAACAACGTAAGAAACGCCGTGTTTTACTAGTGGTATAGTTTACCCCAATCCTCTGTAGGTCGTCTTCGTCCTTCACAAGGATAGCTCTGTCACCCGTTTTTTTGCGGACCAAAATGCTTCCGTTGTGATGCCATACGTAAGCATATTGTTTGTCACTTGCCCAATCTTTTGCGGTTTGAAGCAGAGCTCTGTTGTGCCTCGTTAAGTTCTCAAGAATGAACGGGCCAGATCGATCTTTGTTTAATTTCGTTTTGGCGTGCAGCCAGGCATTTCTTGTGCCCTGCTTCGTAAAACGAACCATAATGCCAGGCAACTTATCTGGCTTTCCGGGTAATCTGTGTACTGCAGTGATATCAGTTTCAACGAGTAGTGCCAGTTCCAACTTTGCTGCTATTTCATTTACTTTCTGAAGAAAGTTTACATTTTTGCTTTTGGCAACTCCGTGAAGTTCCAGGTTTACTTTTCTGCTTCGCCATTCGAGATTGTTCATTTCACGTTTCAGTTGTTTTATTTCGCTTTTTTGATTTTGATTCTCCATCGTTTCCATACGTTTTTGAATGTTTTTTAGTTCACCATCGTGTCGGTTCATTTTTTTGAGCAGGTCATCATAATCGTCTGAAAGGTGTTTGACGGTCTTCTCGATATTGTCGACCGTCTCTTTTATCGTTATGAGCGAGTCTAGTTTCGTGTTCATACTCGCGAGCAGGCTCGCCATATCGGCCTCAGGTTTTTGCTTTCGACCCTTGGACGTCTGGGATTTTTGCAGTTTACATGCGGAGCATGGCCATGTCTGTTTAAAACTGTCATCTTTCGTTTTGAACGCTTTGGCACTGATCCCGGAACATGCACCTAGGTGGTATGAGTAATCGGACTCCAAGCAGTTCAGCACTTCTCCAGTTTCAGGCAATATTCCTCAGAACACGAAGGACATTCATTTTCCATCTATTCAGACGCTAAAAAGAAACTGCGCACGTTCTCGTGAGTAGAACGAAGACAAAAATTGCAGCAACAGAAGCAGTGATAATGGTCAGGTTAAATTCATGCATGTAGAAAAGCCGTAAACCAACCTGCAAGTAGCCTGCGGGAGATGTTAGCTGGTTACAAACACCACGCAGGCGCCGCTCCCCAATGATCCTAGGGCGGCTGGTCTGCCCTTTTTGTAGTAGTTCCGCGGGACCTGTGCGCAGCCGACAGTCCGTAGTGATGGCGCTGCTCGTTGATGGTATCTTGTGTTGTAACGTAATCTGGAGTGTGGCAGGATGATGATGCAGCCAAGGTCGTCGCCTTGTTTCCGGGGACAGTAGCAGTGCACTGATTCTGCACGTAGCGTGCGGGAGATGTTAGCTGGTTACAAACACCACGCTGCCGCCGCTGCCAAATGATGGTTGTTTTGCCTATCAAGAAACGTTCCTGCACAATGGAGATAAGATTTTGGAAGACGAGCTGACATTTGCAAAGAGGGGGAAGCATGTGGCGTAGGAAAGGGGGTGGAGAAGGAAATGGTTTGGGAAGTCCAAACCCCCCCCCCCCCCTTCAAAATTTTCACAAGCCCCCCCCCCCCCCCCCCCCCCTGCAACAACACTGCTACGAGGCGCGGGGAGCGAACAGACACGACGCAAGAGAGGCCCAGTACCTTCGGAATTAGCGCCGAAGACTGGCGTTTCTCTTTGTCCCGAAGCTCAAGGAGAGTTGACCCATTTGAAGAAAGGGATGGTCTCCGCTTCTCCCCAACGTAGAAACCCTTGCCCACTACAGGAGGTGCACATACTGCATCCACACTCAAAGGAGGCAACAAAATCCAACACCTACTCTGAAACGCGTCTGGTGGTCCCGTAGTTTGAGTTTTACTCGAAGAATCGCGTGCTCAAGGGCAACGCAAAGATTACCTTTTTGCGTTGCCTTTCCTCCCAAAACTCAGAATATGTAGATCTTCAAAAATTCAAAGATCGTTCGAGAAACCTGTAGTAATTCCCCCAACGGTTTTATATAAAAAATAATAAACAATCAGTGTTGGGAAGTACTCTGTACATGGTACTTAAGGTACTACTGTTTAGAAAAATTGTACTTTACTTGAAGTAAATTCTCTGAACAATTACTTGTATTTTCTGAGGAAAGTAAAACTTCCGACTTCAATCTACATTCCCCGAATATGAAAACAAAACAAAATGGCGGTATTGTCGTCTGAAAACGTGCTGTTTCGAGACGTCATCTGGTCATTTCTCTGAGTGAAGTAATGGCGGCTGTAAGACCGATGGAAATAAGCGCCTTATAAGTTGATTGTGTCAAATGGCTCCTCAGCGACGGTAAAACAACTACTCTGCGACGACTTGACCTTATATAATATTTGCTGCCATTTCTGTAAAAAACGGATGCACCTCCGATTACCCCTGGAGCAATGCATACCAGTTAAAAAAACACTGTATAGGGAATGAAAGGGCATCATGAAAGATTGTGTTAATAGTGCGTGTACTTTACCTTGAAATATATTTTATTTTGTATACGTTACTTCAAGTACATTTCACCCGGTGTACTTACTATTTTACTTGAAGTACATAACCTCTCATTTACTTTGTGCTTCACTTAAAGTACTTTTAGATGTACTTTACGCAACACTGTTAACAAGCAAACATTGTCTAAAAATTCAAGCTCAGACAGTGCTAAACCTCAAAGTTGAAATGACATATTCTTAGTAGATAATTGTCCAAACAGACAGGAAAGTACAAAACAAGTAGGCACGCAGAAGCAGAACCAGCTATTAAAGCATTTCTGTGAAAAGAAAATCCCGATTTATATTTGGCTAGCACAATTTCGCTAACGGATCAAAACCTCTGTATTTTCTTTTTACCATAAAAACATATAAAAGTAACTTCAAAAGTAATTCACTACTTTTTTCCGGTAATTAGTAATGTTCTCAGTTACTTTCTTTTGAGAAATTTCTACTCTACTCAAATTACTTTTGACGTCAATAATCAGTAACTTAACTTAATTACTTTTCTTGAGAAACTTGTACATGTCTGCTTGGTGGAATGAACTGGTATTCTTTATCTGTAGGTGTGGCCTAGAACATGAAGCTTTACCGCGCTACTGTATGAAATAAAGGACAATACGTACTTTCGTTGTAGGTTACCTCGTTGAAGATCGTGCAGGTAGTGTCACTTGGAATTTTTAAGAATAGTGGACCACCTGAAGCATCCTAGAACACATCTGTTATCTTCTGCTACGGTTGAAAAAACAATACGGTGGCATTCTTGTTGTGAAGGTCCTTCCTGCCTACCCTCCGACACCGACGGATGGATTGCAGTCCTCAAGTTCCGCCTAGCATCAGCCAAACAGAGACCTCGTGGATTGCGACCTGATATTGCCGGCACAGGCGCGAGCTCTCCGCGAAACAGCGCGCTCGAGACGAGTCGCAGGTGTACGAAATCTGGGTCGGCACAGCGAGGTAACGTCTGGTCTTCTTCCTGGGTTTCGGATCACGGTCACGTCGGCTGATGACGTATCCTTGAGCCGTGCAATATTACGGGCGCAGCCGTAGACGCATTCGAATATGTGTTGAACTTCACTGCGTCAGTCATCCTACTATTTCAAGTCAACCACCACCAGGCTCGTGCTGCAACAGACTGGGACTCAGCTTTGCCGGCTGGGTGTACTGTGTACGCTAAGGCAAGAGAGACGGTTAGCAACGGGTGTTGGATGCCAGCAAACAATCACTCAAGAAATCCCTAACTAACGACCTGCGGCAGAAGATGCTCTGACTCCATTTCTGGCACGCCACCTGGTTCGAATCCCCGACTACGCACCACTTCTCAGAAGAGAGTAGAGGACGAATAGAAAAATAGTTTGGAGAATCGAAAGGAACCTTGGTCAGCATAGTAAGAATGCCCCAACATCTCCTTGATCGTGGTGCCCTCAGAAGTAAAAACAAAAAAAAGCGTTTGGACTTGTTTTTGTGTTTTTCCGGGGGGGGGGGGGGGAGTAATTTTTAAGAAATGTAACGAAATACATTTCATCCTGATTGTATCGCGATGCAAAGAAACATTCCAAATGTATTTCGATACAGGAATACAGAAACTGGTGAACAAAATGCATCGCGATACAGAAATACACATACGAAATGTATTTCTGAAATACTATCGCGATACATTTGTATCACGATACTGCCCAACCCTGCTGCCCGCGAACGGCACGCAATAAACTCCTGCTTTATTTGTATTAGGCGGTAGTTACTACCACCATGTAAGGCGTGACCTTAAGTTAGCAAGTGAATTTTCACAACCGATATTTGTGTGTGAGCTTCTGCCCTGAAAGCTTTAACAATGAAGCCAGTCGCACATTTCAGAACTTTATTCCAAATAAAACTGAAGCCGTGGGACGGACCACATGCTGAATAATTTAAGGAAGAACAATGCTAGTGACAGATACAGGTGTACAAAGAGAGGGAGGCCTTGTTTGAATCTCATCAAAGCATATGTTGTTTTCCGCCGTACAATCCGTTTGTCCATCGTTGAGATGTCTGCAACGCTAAGGCTTCACAAAGGGCATGCGAAAAATACTACCCTTTTTTTTAAATTAGTTAGATCGCCAATTTAAAAACACTCTAGGAATATCAATCCGAAAGTCAGCCCCCTTGCTCACCCTTACAAAAATGTCATATATGACCCAGATATATTTGATATAGGGCCGTATATGGGCATATAAGTAGACATATAAGGTCATATATTGCCATACAAGGGCTGAAATCAGGGCAGATATGGTAAGGTGACACCATATATGACGCAATATATTGTCAGATAAAGTCCTATATGGTGCCAGTGGCGGTCATATATAACTGTATAGGATGCCTGATACTCCTGTATATGGCACTATATGGTGCCAGTCAACATGTAGATGCAGGTAGCACTCCGCGTCAGCCGGTATCGGGACTACGCCGGCCCGCCCATGGTAACAGGATGGCAGCGCCTGGCCATGGGCGCCGGGAAGCTACCGGCCCCGGCCGGCGTCGGGGTTTCGTCTTGCTCACTGGCCAGTCCAGCCGTAGAAGTTACAGTGACTGGGCGGCATCGGGTTTTTGCTGTCTTTGCTGGCTAGTCTTTCCATGGAGGTTCCAGTAACTGGCCGGCATCGGTATTTTGCTATCTTTGATGGCCAGTATTTACGGAAGTTCAGTAACTAGCCGGCATCGGTATTTTGCTGTCTTTGATGGCCAGTATTTAAATGGAAGTTCAGTAACTGCCCGGCATCGGTATTTTGCTGTCTTTGATGGCCAGTATTAACATGGAAGTTCAGTAACTGGCCGGCATCGTTATTTTGCTGTATTTGATGGCCAGTATTACATGGAAGTTCAGTGACTGGCCGGCATCGTCGCTTTGCTGTTCGCAGGCTGGCGAGCCCCGGGAACTTCCGTTTACTGACCGGCATCGTTTTATTTTTTTGCCTTTTTCACTATGCAGTCAATTCATTGAGATTCCGACGAACTGCGGCAATTCATGAATAGCGAGTGGAAATTTTTGCGTTGATCAATCCTTCGTAAATGACTGCCGACGCTGGCGTATTTGATCCCACCATGGCAAGGCTGACGTGTTTTATCGTGAAAACGCGAGAAAAAACAATGCAGTGAGGAAAATTTGCAGTCCAGGATTTGAGAATCTGACCCCCTACGCCACGAAAATTAAGTTTTACAACGCCGAACGATACTTTTTTCAGGAAGTTAGTTTATTTTGATGTACTATACTTAAGGTCCGGCGTTATACGCACGTGTTTGGCTCTGATAAAAAATAAAAACGGTATAGCGGAGCCTCGAATGAAAAAAAAAAAAGAAAAAAGACGTGGCATGATTGAGCACGCGCTTTGAGTTACAAAAACAATAATAAACATTACTTTCCAGAAACTAGAAAAGTAAGAGATGTGTTTATTGCTTATGACGCCACTAGAGGTTAAAAAACCTTCCATGTGAGATCATTTTATTGGTCATTTTAATCTAGTGTGAAAATATGCTATTTCAGGCAGGAATCGACGGTTTTATGTGGTAGTTACGATCATCTAAGAGAAATATTTTAAATGTTCACATAGCCAAACGATATCTGTCTCTTAATAGCTTATGCTATACGACATACCGTACCAGAGGAACGCGAATATAAAAACTTTTTTTTCTTTACTCAAAAAAGCGAGAAACACCAATGCGTTGTGGATGTTCACACTGCTGGGTTTGTGAATGTGACCCTTGACGCTACGAAAAATAAATGTTACAACGCCGAACGATACCATTTCTGAAATCTAGTTTAATTATCCGCGCTGTACTTGAATCTCAGGAATAAAAAAGTGTTTAGGCCTAATAATAAGTAAAACTGCGGTGCACAACCTGTATAGGTAAGACCACGCGGCACGCGGGGGATAGCGCTGATCTACCAGAACAAAATTAAATACTACTTTCCGGAAGTCAGAAAATTAAGAGATGTGCTTAGTACGTAGCGCGCTATGAGCTCAACTAAATTACTGCCTTAAAATGGCGGTATTTTTGTTTCAATAGTGGGTGAAGATGACCGTTTTCATGACAAACTTTGGCTTCATCACTGTGGCAGTTTTACCACTTACACATTTTCCCATTTTGCTCTCAATGTGCCCATTTTTATTATTATTATTTCTTCGTTGAAAGGACTTGCGCTGTTTGACTACTACACTGACCCACCTATTAGCACGGAGGAAGGGAATCATCCCGGCAAACCAAGAGGGCCAGGGTTTCTGAATTGCATCAATTCAAATGTGGGCTCGCACTTTTTATTTTCACCTTCTGCGTGATTGTTACCCTGAAGAACGGTGCCGACGACAGCATAAACATGGAAAATATTTAAAATAATAAAACCTAATACAAAGAGGTGAGAAAAAATATTTAAAATAATAAAAATAATACAAAAAGGTGAGAAAAAATATTTAAAATATTAAAAATAATACAAAAAGGTGAGAAAAGATTTAAAAATAAAAACGAATACAAAAAGGTGAGAAAAATATTTAAAATTATAAAAAGTAATACAAAAAGATGAGAAAGAAATATTTAAAATAATAAAAACCAATGCAAAAAGGTGAGCGTTTACCATGATTCGAACCAACGACCACACGCTCAGCAAACCAGAGCATGAACACACTAGGCTACCGCCGCCTGGCTGACTTCGGCTCTTTTTCTAGAAGGTTGCACGTCTGCGGAATTCGTTTTGAACCATTGCAGGCTTAGTTTCGTATTTATTATTTTGCAACATGTTCAGAGTTTTTTCATAATATTGTGGCGATATTAACGTGCGCAATAATTTATTATTGTTGTGTCTTTTATGAGTTTTATAATGCGGTTTGCTGATCGTTTTATTTCAAACGTGTTGAAGATACAAATACTATCTCATCGAATCAACGGCCTATGTTTCGCACGTTTTGCCGGCCGTGTGCGTTTGAATGCCTGTGTTCACGACCGGCTAACGGTCCAATTACCCGATTAGTGGTGATGCGTGGAGTTTGCTTTAGTTTCAAATGTGTCCGACAAAGACGGAAGCGACTGTGGGACGTGGAACTACGTCAAATCTGCTCAACAGCCAAGATCATGGCACGGGATCGAAGTAAGTTCGTTTTTTGTTCGTTAGGGCTAGAATATTTCCTGCGTTCAAAAGACTTGTTATTGTCTGTAGATCGCTTGCTTTTACCAGTATTACTAATTGTGCGCGAATGGTGTTATGCGAGGCTGTTTTTCTTTTTTCCCCGATGCAGAGGCTGTCTACTCGTTTAAGTTCGATCAGTAGTGGCGGAACTCTTTGTGAGACGGGGTGGGGGTCTGGGGGGCCAAAGGCGGAAGAGGAGGGGGGGGGGGGTTGATTTCCTCCCTCCGCCGTATTGTTTACTGGTAAGCTAAAATGTCTGCAAGATGCGGTGCCCCTCCATCGCCGACGCCACTCTCCGTACTTGCGTGCTGAGAGCTGGACCCGACAAAAAGCAGCGATTG
The DNA here is from genome assembly GCA_013358835.2 of Ixodes persulcatus. Lineage (NCBI taxonomy): Eukaryota > Metazoa > Arthropoda > Arachnida > Ixodida > Ixodidae > Ixodes > Ixodes persulcatus. The sequence goes on from JABSTQ010004387.1 coordinate 129,841, forward strand.
ATTGATCGAGCAAGTCCGTAGCTTTCGCCGCCCCAGTCGTCTGCAGACGCCTTCATTTTCGCAATTCGTACTCAGAAAAGAATTGCCAAAAATTGGTGCCGCGATGAATTCACCCCATGGTGATTAATGCATAGCATACCACTGCCGATCGCAAGAATTTGTGCCCGCGAAATAATTTTTGACGCCAGCACTTATTCCTCGCGAAATGTCGAGCTCTAAAGATCATTCGCTGTACACGTGTTTCGTATGATCCAACGCACGTGTAACGAATTTCACACCTCCAGAAACACTCAGGCTGCTTCAAATGGTAAAGCATTTATTCTCTTCTTACTGGTGTTTTTTTTAGAGGCTATCAAGTATTAATTACAAGCTTCTAGGGAAATGTACAAGCATGTCCTCAATTAAGGTTGTGTCTCGCCACTTTTTGTTATCTATATTTTGTTCAGTGTAAGTATATAGTGTTAGACATACCTCACCCCATCCCTGTTTTTCCTGTGGTACTCCCTTCAGCGAATGGTGTAAGTTGTAATTGTTTTTAGTTGTTGCATGATTGTAGTAAGGTGGTGAGCTGGTACTAATTGCACACCTTGAAAAATAGTTTGCAAAAAGCCAAGGAGACAGGGAAATTAACACGTAGACCTCATGCGAGCGCAGACTGAACTCGCATAAATCAGAGAAGGGAGAAATAATGTATGCGGAAGGAGCTCGAGCACAGGCCCAAGTGGAACGCGCTGATTTACCTGTTAGCAAGAGCAGATTTAAAAAACATAATTTTTATGTCAGTTAAGGTAACAGATGAATGGCTAATACATAAAAACAGCTCAATCTCTCTCTAAAATCTATGATGGATTGTCACCTACCTATGCACTGTTTACACTGCTCGTGTATGTCATCCTTAGGAAACACGTGAATAATTAGCAGATACTATAAAAAAGCATACAAGAGAATTATTTTAGGCCTTTATAATTCTTAGTATGGGCGAACAATGTGTCTGCACATCCGTCTGTTACCTAAGCTGCCGAGGAAATTGTTTTTACAGTCTTATGCCTATGGGTGAATTAGCACATTCCACTTGGGCCTGTTCGAAATTTTGCGAAAGCTCCTTCCGCATTCTTTATTTTTTTCTTTTCCAATTTATTTGTGTTGGGAGTTTGCACTGGTATGTAGTGTATGTATGCGTCTCCTTTATTCCTTGGTTTTTGTGCGCTATATTTCAAGATGTTCAATCAGAATGAACTCACCACCTTCCTGCATGGGAAGGCTGTTGTTAATTCTAGAGTGTCTGTAAAACAATCTACCTGACATCTTTGCCTCACGCCCCAGTTACTGAAGCTCACATTCTCCGAGCACAGCCTTTCTGATTTCTCTCATCCTCTGATTTATTTTCTTTTGTGTTCAATAGATCGAGTTGCCATTGTGCACCAGTCTGCGTCCTACGTGTTCCTGTCATTTTGACCTCGTCTTTTTGTGCACTTTTTTTCAAGTTGGTCCATGATATTTTTTATCATATATTCTAATCTGTGTTTTCGTCTTTATACTTACTGCAGCTTTTCCCAATTAGACGTTGGCATTCACTTTCGCCATCCTGATGTGAGTGACCTGAGACGACACAGAATGTCAGTCTTCTCTGCTGAAGTCCTGGCTTCATGGAAGACTGCCAAGACTGTTCATGGTAAGGTGCTCTATATATTGAGCAATATAATAGCAACTTATTGCTGCTAGGATTGTTTTTAACACAGACAGTATTTATGGGCTGGCCTTTAGCAGTTCTGATGCCACTCACCTGGAATGAAAGCCTGTAAGGGAATTGCGCATTTCATTCGTAAGCGGAATTATGAGTTTACAACAGTAGTGCGTTGCGTTGCCTTGCGTTGGGGGATCGGTGGCCGACTGGGCTAGCGCACACCAACTCGGAGCATGTGGAGCGAAAGCTTGCGCTGCAGAACGCAAGGATCCTGGGTTCAATCTCCACCCCTGCCCATTTTGATCTGAATGAGCATCGTACCGGCGTGCGATCATGTATCACTACTGCGTGGTGCAGGTTGAAGACCCCAGGCTAGCAGTCATACTGCACTGGCTAAATTGCTCATCTACAGCGAGCAACTCATCACAACTTTGAAATGGCTGACCAACTACACGCTGTATAAATATCCACAGAACCCCAACAGAAGTGCGTCACTACTAGCATCCAGTATTGCTGTGTGTGTTGTATTTGTATTTTGTATTTGTTTATTTAGTGTTCCCAATAATGGCTGAAGCCTTCCCATTGGTGCGCTTGTTAGTAGCAACACACCAACACGAACGAACGGCGAGAGTGGTGAACAGTGCCACTCTTGCCGCTCGCCACCGCGCCGACTGGTTTTCGGAGAACTTTGCAGTATTGGTCTCTGTGGTATTTGGTCATATATCGCACATGGACACAACCAGGGCGCTGTACCTACAATTCAACACTTGCAAGACTTGCGTGAATACAGCCTGTAGGTGCTTGCACTTTCAGAGTCATTTTAATGTTGCAGAAATGATAGAATGGATGCTTGGGCGAGTTGGTGAACCGTATTCTACGGTGACAGCGCAGAGAAACAATCGCACTCCAGATACTCGGGAAGACAAGCACACGTGCTGAACTTAAAACTTTCGTGTATTCGACTACTTTGTTCTTCTCTTCAACGTCTGGATTGACTTTTCAGAACGTGATAAGGAGAAGAAATAGCACAAAATACAAGAAAAAGCGAAGAACAGCACAAAAAAAAGAAACGAAAAAAAAAAAAAACTAAAATAGGAAGCCTTTACAAGTCATCCCTCTCCCTCACTGCTATCCTTAAGATAGAAATTGGTGCTTTTTGGTCGACAGCACTATAGAAGGACTACTTACACACTTGTTCTTCAGATGCTCTATTCTTTGCGCTTCCATTATTTCTCTTGTCAATGTGTCTCGACTCTTACCTATTACGGAACAAGTTTCAAAATGTGCTACACAACCACAGTCCGGACAGTGGGATCCCAAATGTCCAGCGGCGACTCAGTGGGTGTTATAAAAATGCTCCTTTAAACAATGATTTAAACACCTGCCAGTCTGGTCTACATAAGTGCAGTGGTAAGGAGCATGTAGGCCAGACTGGCGGGTGTTTGAATGATTGTTTAAGGGAGCATTTTATAATGCCCATCGAGTTGTCGCTGGACATTTGGGAATCTACTGTCCGGATTGTGGTTGTGTAGCACATTTTGAAACTTGTTCCGTAATAGATAGGGTTTGAGACACACTGACAAGAGAAATAATGAAAGCGCAAAGAATAGAGCATCTGAAGGACAAGTGTGCAAGTAGTCCTTCTATAGCGCTGTCGACCAAAGAGCTCCAATTTCTATCTAAACGATAGCGGTGAGGGAGAGGGATGAATTGTAAGGGTTTTCTTTTTCGTTTTTTACTTTTTTCTTTTGTCTTTTCCTTTTCTCTTCTCTTGTCTTTTGCTTTTTTTCTTGTATTTCGTGCTATTTCTTCTGCTTATCACGATCTGGAATGTCAACCTAGACGTGAAGAGAAGAATGAAGTAGTCGAATAAACAAGTGTTATAAGTTCAGCGCGTGTGCTTGTCTTTTTGAGTATCTGGTGTGTGATTGTTTCCCTGCACTGTCTCCGTAGATTATGCAAAAATGAATAATGACATTGGCATATTTGTCGTGCCAAAGCCTGTCACACTTGTTCCGAACTCTGATCTCCACGAGATCACAATACCATTGTTTATGTTGTAGTGGCACGGCATAGTCTATACTTGTTTTGCTCCAGTCTTTGTAAGGGGGACGCTGTAATCCTATTCTACTCAATTATGGTGTACTAGATAGCACTATATTTGCAGAGCTAGTCTTCGGTTTTTGTAGTTCCATCGAAATATATTTCAGCTTTTAAGTTACTTGTTATTTAGCATGTAAATTTACAAGCTTATCTAGATTGAAGGCAACAAATATTTTGCCAGCACTCATGGTACGTGTTTGAAGTATATTGCGTTAACATAATTGACCCAACCTTTGATTTTTATTTGTCAGTGCCTCAAGCGAATTGTGCATGCTGGGATTGCTTTTGTTTGGTTGTTTCACATCATCTACAGCACATTTTTCACCTTTCTACTGAGTGCAGCCCTCGCCGAACAGAAGCTAGCATCGACTAGGGCAAGGTTCCAGTCCATGGCAGTCTGCAAAGGTTGTTGATGGTAAGCTGCCTTATATATACAGCTGTGTAAGAGCAGCTTGTCCTGGGTGACAATTTAAAATGCATTTTTATGTTTTAGAAAGTGAAATTTGCATGGGCATACTTGCAATGTGAAACCTTACCAAGCCTGTTCTGAACTTTTATCCTCTTGAGATTTCAATACAGCCGTTTGTGCTGCGCACACACTGGCTACTTCGGCCAGGTAGAGACTTGACACATATGAAGGTAGACAGGTGAGTATCAACTGCTCAGTGCTGTCCATGGTGACGTTCTCTCCTTATCAGACGACTTACCACACTTGGTTCGCAAGGCATTTGAAAAGGAGAGCAAGTCAGCTGCTGCATGATGCTCCCAGTACTGGGCAGTTGATGATTGCTTGTTCACCTTCGTATAGATCACGACTGTACTTCAAGCTTGGCAAGTGTGACACCTATCTGATTCAGCCTAGCAGTGGTGTGCTGAGCGGTATGTGTAGAGCTAGTTGACTTGTGTACAGACAGTGGCTGTGCAGTATAAAACAGACCCAATTGGGAACTTTAATGCAACCTTCTGTAGTCCCATTGATGATATGATTATGATTACACAACGTTTTATGGCGCAAATTAAAAAAAATAATGTGATGTAATCGGTTTTCTAGACTGCCTGTGCGACCTTCAAGCTTGTCTTTTTACGTTCTGCGCAGTGAAATGCCCTCTATAAGCAATATTCAGGGAATCCTTGAGCTATATGCTGAAAGGAGTGAAAGCAGCAGTCCCGGCCGCATTCTCCCCTCTTCTGTATACTGTGCAAATGCAGACGGACGCGCACTTCGGATGCTTTAAACCTAAGGGCCCCTCATAAAGCACACGGCTTAATAAGCATCAATTATTCTGAAGTGTTCGCGGATTTGGTTTTTAAATGTCATGCACATAGGAAGCATAATGGTGGTGTAAAGTACGCCGAAATCGTAATGGTGCACTTTAAGTAGGGTGGCCGGGACAGTCCCGTTTTTAAGGTCCGCTTCTGCCGTCCCGTCTTTTTGCACCAATGAAGAACCATGTCCCGTTTTTTGTCCCAATAAAGAACCATGTGAGTTAAAGCGAACCGCAACTATGTCTACTCGTTACAAGTATATTTTACAAAAATTACCGTAGGTACTTACAAAAATTTACCAAGAGAGTAAGATTTAGAACTGTTCTTGCCCACAAACACTCATTCTCTCGCGAAGACGCGAGTGTAGAAATATTTCTTGAGCTACCGGATATAGCACTCATGTGTGATTGAACTTCACATATATATGTGGGAAGACTTTTACAACCGAGTCTTGCCGGATAAAGTCCTGCTTAGGAAACTTCGGTTGTCGGCAAAATACTCCCACACCAACAATGGACCCGAAGCAGGACCTTCCAAATGAGTGCATGCAACTGAACCGTGAGTGTGACTGTTCCCTAGGCCCTGAGGCATTAGTGCAATATGGTAACGTTTTGAAATAAGAGCAGTTCTTTCATTAATTTTTTTCGACCAATCTATATCTTTAGTACCCTTTCTTCCACTGGCTGGGATGTCCCGTTTTCTACCTTGAGGAATAGGGTCACCCTAACTTTAAGGTTATATTATACAGGGTATGTTCAGCGAAATGCGGGCCAAATCGTTTGTGCCAAAACTATACATCGCACAAAAAAAAGTCTTGTGTTGTTTTGGTCCTGAGCCAGGGGCCTATTTAGAAAAATTATTACAAAGCAATGTTGCTAATAATGTGTATGTGGGCTGATTCTTGTGTTTATTTTTTTTCTTCCAATTACAGCATACACGGAGGGTATCTCCAAGGAAGAGGAGTGGATCCCCGCCCCTGCCCGTTTCGATCTGGATGAGCATCGTACCGGCGTGCGGTTGTGTATCACTACTGCGTGGTGCGCGTTAAAGACCTCAGGCTAGCGGTTGTACCGCGCTGGCTAAATTACTCATCTACAGCTGAGACAGCAGACGCCCACTGAGGCAAACTAACTTCCGACTGCATAAACATACACACAATTTATTTTTTTTCTTTTTGAGAAGGAGTGGGATTATGCAGAGAGGCTAGGTGGGTTTTTTATGG